>BLBF01020448.1:0-27164 GCA_015471245.1 Laticauda colubrina | reverse complement strand
AGGCAGTCTCTTTTGGGTGATGGAAGCTCCCCAAGTGCAGTCACCAGCCACTTCGATCAGTTGGTAGAAGCGGCCTCATGGCAAGGGGAGTGTGTGTGTGTGCACTCACCCCGAGGCCACTGGTTGCAGTGGGAAATCAAGGTGGGGAGGTGGGAATAAGGCTATGTGAGGGGACGAAGAAGAGCGTCTGGCTCAGGAAGCAGAAATATAGTGGGAATCTTGGGGTTATCTGATATTTATTCTGACAACAGCATATGTACATTGCATTGAACTTGCAGTTGCATTGAGTTTGCAGTTGGGAACCTGATGCAGAAGCACACTTTGCCCCGAAGCGGCTAGGGACACTGCCTTCGGGAAGCTTTCATCGGCCGATAGAAGCGGCCTCATGGCAAGGGGAGTGAGTATGGGCCGCTCTCAGTGGGGGAGGAAATTAAGTCACCCCCAAAAAGATGGCCTAGCCATTTTTTCAGGGGTCAAAAAAAAATAAGGCCTGGCTTTATTTTGTGAGAAACACGGTACTTCTTTTTGTTATGGACACACACACATTATGTACCTCTCTCCCCTGCATACTTTTGTCCTTGTCCTCTCATTCTTCATTTAACCAACCATTCTTTTTATCAGTCATTCAACAAGAAACAAAGCATCTACAAACAGGAATATTTTAATTAAAATTAAACAAGAAACATTTCAGTAAATATAGGTATTCCAATCAAAATTGGGTAGGCTTGCCATTCAAATGTCATTTTGTTGAATGAGTTTATGAATGAATTAATCTCTCAAGTAATGTCTTGGGGAAAAATATGGCAAATGGTAGATTACAATGACTTGATATTTTTGAATTCCAGAGAAAAAAGAAGGAAGGAAGGAAGGTAGGAAGGAAGGAAGGAAAAAGCATCTATCATTAATGAATTAGCAGGCAAAATACTCATGCTAAAATTATGTGTGTCACCAAAGTCATGCTAGCTATTTTTAACACTATATATTAGACTATTACCTTAACATTAATTACAGAATGTTCATGATAGATATAGAATCTTATAAGGTTTCAATGTTTTTATTAGATTCCAGCTCTTCTGTTGGATTAGTAGAAAAGTAAACATCATGATCATAGTAATGGGAACCAGAGACTCATCTGTGTTCATGTACAATATAGAACTAAAATATTAATATTTGGCTGTCTCAAATCTAGCTGAGTACTTCAATCTCAGCCATGTTCTCTCAACAACTTTGTGGATCAGATGTAATATTTTCAGGATTTGTTTTCTAAAAAATTATAAACTATTCTAAAAAGTTTAGATAAGACACTTTCTAACAAGGAATCCATAAATGTGGAGAAAATGTACTCGACCAAAAACCCATATGTGGCATTAGTGACAAAAAACCCATTAAGATCAGTATTTGGAGAGAGAAGCATGGGTAATCTAAAACTGTTGAATGGGTATGTCATATTATGCTGATTTTCTTTAAGCTTTGATCCTTCAGATCAAAACAGGGTAAGATTTTGAATTGTTCATCAGCAGCTGAATGACAGAATATGGAAACATATTCCTCACTGAGTTCTGGTTTTCATAAAAATCTATTATGCATCTATCATGACTAAAATGTTATTTCTTTACTGAATGTAAAGAAAACCAGCATGCTTAAATTACAATGCTGCCAAATTTATAAACTTTGACAGTCCTGCATACTGAGATAAATAGGCACATTTATTTCATACATTTTCTCACTGCGTTTGCTAAAATATGGAAATACATATATCTGTCCCAGATTTCTTAGAAGGAATTGAATGATTATCAGTTAAAATAACATTATCATAGTATCTCTACCATTGAATTCACACTTCTGTTATGTTTATATAGAATTTACTAAGACCCAAAATGGAAACAAGTAATATGTGTGAAAACTAACATTTTTAATGCTGATATCTCTATTTTTTACATGTCATTAATTCACTCAAATGCAAAATAAATGGTTTTCACAAAAATTATAACATCAGTTTTTGTACTGAAATATATTCTATGCTATTCTATGCAATTCCTAGAAGATTTGAAGTCAGCAGGGATTTATTTCTTGGTTTTATACTTCTGAATATTCTCACTATAAACAGAATTTAACTTATACATTATTGTAGATATGATGTATAAAATATCCATTCAAATATGTTCAGGCTACAGGAAGTTGTGATTTTCTCAGACCAAAGTCCTATTGCCTTCAAATTGGGATGGGAAAATATCCATCCTTAATGAAGTTTTTTCTTCTATTTAAAATATGGTGTACTACTAACCTCATGTTCATACTGTGGTGTTCGTGAAGAATGAGACTCAAGACCAGCATAACTTCAGCTCTTTTATTTAGTTGCTAGATTCCGTCTAAGCCAGGAGCCGTGGCAGCTCCTTTTTTATAGAGAGGCTGCTCGTGGCTCGTGGCCAATGATGGCTCCTTGATTGTCCCACTGCTGAGACGGCCAATCATAGGCTAGCTATTTTTGATCAATCACTGTTGAGTAGAACACCAATCAGATTCGAGTATTTGTGGACCAATGGGAATAGAGTATTTGGAGTATGCTAATATGTAACACCCCTCCCCTCTTAGTTTGGTACTACATTACATAGTCACGTAAGTAGGTGGGGCTTTTATGTTGTCTAGTTGACCTGCGCAGTTGAGTCGTGCTGTTGTCTTCGACGGGTTCGGAAAGGATCGTTGTTTCTCCTGTCCTTCTCTGTGGAACCTCCTGGAAGGTAGAGTCAGCCATCCCGCTCCCACCTGGCCTAACTGGGCCGGTAGAGCCGGCTCGGCTGCTCCCCTCCGGACTGGCTTCTTTGTCTTCTTTGCCGAAGTCTTCTTCAGGTATGTAGTTGTTTCTTTCTGAGTTTATTTGAGAATGTGGTTTGTGGGTTGTGTTTTGATGTTGCAGTGTTTCTTGTTCTGACGGAGGGTCTCCCCCTCCCCTCTTATTTGTGTTTGAGTGGTCTCCCCCCTCTCTGGTTGGATTATTATTGTTTTTGTTTAATGTTTGCTGTGGTTCTGGCGTGTGTGTGTGTGTTGTTCTTCATGCCTGGGTGTGTCAGTGGTCCATTCCAAAGTTCTTGATCTTAATTGATCAATGTGTCTCCTCCAGCTTCTTCAATCGTCCATCTCTAATCTATACGATCGGGGTCCTGTTATTTGTGTTATTTTTGCCGGTACCCACAGCGGGTGAGATTTTTAGAATAGACTAGGTTCCCTGGTTCGAATGTGCAGTGTTTGCTGGAGGAGTCTGTTGGTTTTTCAAGGCTGTATATGGGGTATAATCTGTCCAGATATGATCTTAATTTTCTGCCCATTAATAATTCTGCTGGGCTTTTATTTGTAGTGGAGCTAGGTATGATGTGTTGTATGGTGAGCATTTTATAAATCTTCTCTTGTATGTCTCCCGTGTCTAATTTTTCTATGGTTTCTTTGGTATATTGGACCATGTGTTTTGCCCGCCCATTCGTAACCAGTTGGCCCGGCGCTGTCAAAGCATGCTTTATTCCGTGTTCGGCAAGGAACTTTTCAAATGTCAATGCTGTGAACTGTGGCCCATTATCTGAAACTAATAAGTCCAGTAACCCATGTGTGGCGAAAAGTTTTCTCAGTTGTTTGATAACTGCTTCTGTAGTTGTTGAGTTCATGACGCTTACTTCCAGCCAATTTGAGTAAGCATCTACTATGATTAAAAATGTGTGTCCTTTTGTAGGCCCTGTGAAATCTATGTGGATTCTTGACCAGGGCCTCCTCGGTGTTTCCCAGTCAAGTATAGGTGCTGAAAGAGGTGCCGGTCAGGATCTTTGGCATTTAGCGCAGGTTTCTACTCATCTCCCAATATCCTTATCCATCCCTAAAGTTATGCCACCATACATAACTCCTGGCCAGGGATTTCATTCATACGATACCCAGGTGTCCTTCATGTAAAATATTCAGTACTCGCTCTTGTAATGCTTCCGGTATTACCCCCCGATCCCCCCATAGAATACAACCTTTTAATAATGACAGTTCAGTTTGCCTGTTCTTGAACGGTTTAAAATTCCCGTTTGTCTCATTTTCTGGCCACCCTTTTCCTACCCAGTTTAAAACCTGTGACAATTTTTTGTCTCTTGGTTGCTTTCACAATGTCCGCTGCGGTTATGGGTAGGTTTGGTAGTGTCTCAATCTGTAGGATGGACGTGGTTGGTGCCGGGTCACTCCCTAGTTCAGGTAGGGGAGTACGGCTCAGCGCATCGGCGTGTGAAATGTCCTTACCTGGTCGGTGAATTAATTTATAATTGTATGCGGCAAGGAACTTGGACCATCTTGTCATTTGTGGGGAGAGTATGTTTGGAGTGGCCCTGTTCCCTGCTAATATTCCTAATAGGGGCTTGTGGTCTGTAATGAGTGTAAAAAGGTCCTACTGCAGAGGTATTCATGGAACCGTTTGACGCTGGATATTGCTGTTTATGCCACTCTGTCCAACTGACTGTAGTTCCTTTCCATTTTGGATAGTGTTTTGGAGTAGAATGCGATTGGTGCTTCTCTCTCATCTGGCAGCATGTGGCTGAGTAGGGCTCCGACACCGAACGGTGATGCATCGCAGGTGACTGTCAATGGTAGTGTCTCGCTGTATTATATTAATACAGATTCAGATGTTATTAAATCTTTTGTTTTCTGGGACACTGTCTCTTCTCATCATCCCCAGGTCCAGGTGGCTGCCTTGTCCAGTCATCTATGTAGTGGTTCCGCCTTTGTTGCCTTCTGTGGCAGAAAAATGTTGTAAAAATTGATAAGTCCCAAGAATGCTTGTAATTCTACTTTGTTTTTTGGTCTAGGCGCTTCTTTGATTGCTTTGATTTTTTTTATCTGTGCGGTGGATGCCATCTTTATCGATTAGATACCCCAGGAATTCGACTTTTGAGGTGGCTAGCTGACACTTTTCTTTTTTGACCTTGAGTCCCACCTTTTGGAATCTTTGTAATGCTAGTCTGAGACGGGCTTCTATTTGTCTCTTGTCGCTGGCTGACACTAGCACATCATCAAAATAAGGGACTACCCCTTTTATCCCTTGTAACAACCGCTCCATCAGGCTTTGGAACACCCCTGGGGCCACGCTGACTCCAAATTGCAGTCTTTTGCATTTGAAGGCTCCCCTATGAGTCACAATCGTTTGTGCCTCTGCTGTTTTGGGGTCGACTGGTAATTGTTGGTATGCTTGCGCAAGGTCGAGCTTAGCGAAAACCTTGCCTCTCCCCAATGAGTGGAGCATGTGTTGCACTACTGGAACAGGATATGCGCTTTGCTGTAGTGCATGGTTTAGGGTGGCCTTCTAGTCACCACAGATTCTCACAGATCCATCTGGCTTAATTGGGGTTACGATTGGGGTTTCCCATTTAGCATGGTCAATTGGTTCCAATATGCCTTGTGCTATGAGTTTATTTAATTCCTCATCAATCTTTGGTTTTAATGCAAAGGGGACTTGCCTCACTTTTAACCTAATTGGAGCTATTGTCGGATTTAAATTAAATGATATGGGGGACCCTCGGTACTTGCCTAGTTTTCCATCAAAGACGTCCTGGAACTCCCTCATTAGGTTCTCCTCCCAGTCTGTCTCGGTGATGCTATTGATGCCGGTCACTCCGATTCCCAGGCGTTTGAACCACTTGAGTCCCAACAGGCTGGGGCAGTTCCGGTCTACAATGGTTAAAGGCAGAATTTTCGTGTGTTCTTTGAATGTGACTTGGAAGTGTCTGAGTCCGACTACGGGAATCCTGTTTCCTTGATAGTCTTTTAGTATCAGTGTTTGGTTTTCTAATTCCATTCTGCGTATATGCTGTATCAGTCTTTTAATGGTATTCTATGATACCATTGATAGGTATGATCCGGAGTCCACTTCCATCTCGCATTCTTGGCCCTTGATGCTGACTGTCACATGTACCTTCCGGCCATTGGTTGCATTTGAATAACCGATGGTTATAGTTTGGTGTGTTTCTTCTGTTCTGCAGTTTTTGTTTAGCCACTTTCCTCTGCTTTCTCGACTCTCACGGCTCAACATCTGTGTTTCTTTTATTCTTGGTGGTGTGTTGTCTCTACGTCGGGGGCTGTAGCTCTTACAGTTTCGGCAGACTCTTGCTATGTGTCCCCGTCTCTTTCAGTACCTGCACATGGCGTCTAGGAAACGGCACTTCGAACGGGGATGGTTTCCTCTGCAACCGGCGCATTGGAACCCCGACTTATGTCCTTTCTTCTCCCGTCTATTTTGTTCAGCCTGGAGCCTGTGGATCTCCTCTTCATCGTCGGCGATCTCGGACAACGATTCACTATCCTCATAGTGTGTGATGGTCTTGTGTGTGTTCTCTGACTTTTTCTCTGGAATTTGGCTTGTTTCTGCCAGTGTTTTTGGTGTTGTTGCATTCATTTGTTGCATTTTGGCTGCTGATTTTTTAGCTGCTTCAGCTGCCATGGCCTCAGCGTTAGCCTCAGTGACTGTAATTTTTGGTTGGGTTAGTAGTTGGCTTTGTAAATGAGATCTCTTAGACTAAGGACCACGCGATCCCTCATGGTCTCATCCATATTGAGGAACTCGCATGCCCCTCCAATGTCCCTGAGAGCCGCTAAGAAATCTGTGATACTCTCACCTTCTCTCTGGTCCCGTTTGTAGAACTCATGTCTCTGAATAAGGCTGGAGACGGTCGGTGCGTAATGAGCCTTCAGTAATTTTTCCAAATCTGGCCAGGCCATCTGCTTTACATCCTTCAGTTTGGCTAATGCCTTGGCCATCTTGAACACTGTGGGCCCACAGTGCATTAGGAACACGGCTCTCTTTCTGTTGTCGGAGATTCCTTGCAAGCTGTTGCTTTCTAGGAACATGAGGAATCTGTCGATATATCATTCCCAGTCCTCTGTCGCTGGATTGAATGGTGCAGGTGGCGAGTTGGTTCCGGCCACTTCATCTGCTCGGTTCTCATTGCCACGTGCTCAACTGGTCTCCTTGTCTCAGAATCCCATCCTTGTTGCCAGTGTGGTGTTCGTGAAGAATGAGACTCGAGACCAGCATAACTTCAGCTCTTTTATTTAGTTGCTAGATTCTGAGCCACGGCAGCTCCTTTTTTATAGAGAGGCTGCTCGCAGCTCGCGGCCAATGATGGCTTTTTGATTCTCCCACCACTGAGGTGGCCAATCATAGGCTAGCTATTTTTGACCAATCACCTTGGAGTAGAACACCAATCAGATTTGAGTACTTGTGGACCAATGGGAATAGAGTATTTGGAGTATGCTAATATGTAACACATACCATAAATACTAGGTGCATGAATAAAAAAGTTACAACATTTATGATTGGTTAGATTCTAAAATCTCTTTATGAAAGCACCTGATTGGATTTTGTAACATGTAGGAAATGTTTACATTTCCCATGCTTAGAATTCACTGTAATTTGATTTATATTTTTAAAACGTAAACAGCTGGAAAAATAACATGGATTCTCAATGATACTATAGTCAGAGAAGTGACTTGTGTAAGTCACAAGTGACTTGTGTAAGTGTAAAATTGTAAAAGAACACAAGATTTATGCATTTCAGTTCTAAAAGAAAACAGGAATATTAAAGGAATTAATTTTTAATTAAAATTAAAGGAACCAGCAACCAAAAAGTGACTAACCAGATTAAAGACTTCCACCAAAGACAGAGAACTCACAATCTTAACAGTAGACTGAGCCACCACTGTACTGACTATGCTGTCTGGAAATCCAGACTATTTTAGTGTCTCTATATCGAGTGCAATTCTCCTTATGCAGTGAACTGAATCTGATATATTTCTATTGATTGTGCAGTTATTACTGATTTTCAGCTCTTCATACTATATCTGCTTCTTGTTTGCTTCTTTTACAAAACAAAGTCTGTAAAAAATCAGGCTAATCTATCTATAATCTTTAAGACCAATTATGAAAATATGACAGCAATTAAATTTGTTGGGAATATCCAGCACAGCTTTCATATCTTGACATTTCCTCTTTGCCAACATTTGAGACTTTCCTGGCTAGCTTGAGTTAAAAGCCCTGAAAACTGTAAGTTTAGTGTCTCTGGAACACAATCACTTTTATGATGCTCTTAAAGATCTTGATTCTGTTTCAAATGAAATATTTTATTATGGTTTCTAACAATAGAAAATTACAATCAGTCCCAAATGAGAAACCCGGCTACCATTGCCACTGAAGTTATTGCACATGAACACCTAAAAATTATGAGAACTGTTAAAGGACAAGCTTTCTTACATTTAGATGAAAAGGAAAATGAAACAAATCTTTCCATAGATTTTGGAAAGGAGAATTTAAGACAGGGGTCCCCAAACTTGGCAACTTTAAGACTTGTGGACTTCAACTCTATGCTGGCTGGAGAAATTCTGGGAGTAGAAGTCCACAAGTCTTAAAGTTGCCAAGTTTGGGGACCCCTGATTTAAGATAAGGAAATATACTCCCCAAAGAAAATTGTGGAGGATGCTACCCTGGACGCCAGTTATTTTTTTTTTTTTAAAGTTTTTATTAATTTTCTACAAACAAACAAACATACAAAACATTAAAAACATCTACTCTCATATATACTTCCGGTGTATCGGTTGGTTCATCAGTTTTGTGCATTCATTTTATAGTGTCAATTACAATTATATTGCATAACCACTCATATTGTCAATCCATATTCTAATATTACTAAAAAAAAAATAAAAATAAAAAAATCTTTTTCTGACTATACTTTTAATCATTCATGCTTTGCGAGATAACAATACTTCAAACAGTTTATTCTATAATTTGTCGTATAATCATAACAAATCAATCCTAAAAACTCTTCATATATATAATATTAATGCTCTATTATTGTATTTTATCATCTAACCATTGATAAAAAAAACCCCAAATTGCATAAAATTGTTTATCTTCTTGTTCTCTAATTTCAAATGTCAATCTACTCATCTCAGCACATTCCAATATTTTCTTAATAATTTCTTCCTGCAATGGTATTTTCTCATTCTTCCAGTTTTTAGCAAATACAATCCTAGCCGCCGTTAATACATTTACAATCAAATATTTCAAGTCTTTATTATATATATCAGGTAAAATTCCCAATAAAAAGATCTCTGGCTTCAAGTCTATGTGTTTCTTTGTCATTTTTTCCAACCACATGTGAATTTTAGTCCAATATTTTCTAGCATTCTCACAAGTCCACCACATATGATAGTATGAGCCAGGTATCTGATGACATTTCCAACATTTTTCAGATTTATTCTTGAACATTCTTGAACATTCTTGCTATTCTTGTCGGGGGAAGGTGCCACCTGTAAAACATCTTATACAAGTTTTCTTTATATGCTATTGACATTGTCATTTTATAATTTTGAGTCCACAATTTTTGCCATTGTTCTAAATCAATTCCATATCCAAAATTCTTCCCCCATGCAATCATAGTTTCTTTAACTTGTTCTTCCTCTAGCTTAATTCCCAGTAAATAAGCATATAACTTTTTAATCACTTTCTCATCAGTACCCATCAATATCTTATCTAAATCAGTCTGTTTATCATAGAATCCTTCCGTTTTAAAATCTTCAAGATATCTTGAGTGTATTTGCGCATATGAAAACCAATTCATCCTTATACCTTGTTCCTCTAAATTTTGGATCGTTTTAAGTCCACCCTTTTCATCCAACAGTTCCCCATATCTAACTGTTTGTTCCTTTTTATAGATCATAGGATAGGAAAATGCTTCAATAGTCGATAACCAAATTGGAATTTTCAAATAACATTCTTCTCCCAATTTAACCACAAAGACTCCCGTATATAATGTCTTCTGAAATACCCCTGTGTTTTAGTTCCCTTGTACCATAAAAAAGCATGCCAGCCCAACAGTAAATCATGTCCTTCTAATGTCAACAATCTATGTTTTCTTAATGTTATCCATTCTTTGACCCACATCAAACTTGCAGCTTGATAATACAATTCCCAATTAGGCAGGCCAAAGCCTCCTCTATTTCTAGCATCTTGCAAAAGTTTTAACTTTATTCTCGCTTTTTTACCTTGCCATATAAACTTCAACATAGTTTTATTTAAATCTTCAAAATAGTCTTTTCCAAGTCTAATTGGTATTGTTTGAAAGAGAAATAAAATTCTAGGTAAAATATTCATCTTAATTGTTGAAATTCTCCCTATTAATGACAATTGTAAATTTTCCCATTTCTTCAAATCTGTAATTATCTGTTGTTTAAGTTTAATATAATTATTCTCTTTTAATGTGCTACATCTTGCTGTCAAATATATCCCCAGATACTTAACCTTGTTTGTAATTTGAATTTTCAAAAGATCTGTCAGTTCTTCTCTTTGTCTCAATAACATATTTTTTGTCAAAATCTTTGTTTTATCTTTATTTATTTTCAAGCCAGCCATCTCACCATATGTCTCTACCTTTTCCAATAACTTTGGAGCGGTTTCTAACGGGTCTTCCAGAATAAAAGCTAAATCGTCAGCAAAAGCTTGTAGTTTAAATTCTTCCTTTTTAATTTTCATTCCTTTTATATTTTTGTCATCTCTAATATTTCTATTCAACACTTCCAAAGTTAATACGAATAACAAAGGAGATAGGGGACATCCTTGTCTTGTACCTCTTCTTATATTAATAAGATCTGTAAATTCTCCCTCCATCATTACCTTTGCTGTCTGTTTATTATATATGGCTTCTATTGCTTGAATAAATTTTCTGGCAAAGCCCATCTGTTCCAATAATAATAACATAAATCTCCAGTTCACGTTATCAAATGCTTTTTGAGCATCTAGGAATATCAAAGCCATTTGTTTTTCAGGATGAGCCTCATAATATTCCAAGGTATCCAAAATTACTCTCATGTTGTCTCTAATTTGTCTCTTTGGTAGAAATCCATTTTGATCTGGATGGATAAAATTATTTAAATATTTTTTCAGTCTTTCTGCTAAAATTGAAGCAAAGATTTTATAATCTGCATTCAATAAGGAAATAGGTCTATAGTTCTTAATTTGCAACGGGTCAGCCTCTTCCTTTAAAATAAGTGTAATATAAGCCTCTGACCATGTTTTGGGTGTCATCTTTTTTAACATAACTTCATTCATAATTTCTAACAATGGAGTGTTCAATGATTCTTGAAATTTTTTATAGAATTCTGCCGGAAGCCCATCTGGACCTGGTGCTTTCCCATTATTTTGTCTTTTAAATGCTTCATTTAGTTCCATCATTGTTATATTGCTTTCTAACATTTCTTCAGTCTCTTTAGGTATCTTCGGTAAGTTAACATTCTGTAAATACTGTTTAATTTTTTTCTCATCAATATTCTCTTGATTATATAGTTGTCCATAATAATCTCGAATAATTTCCTTTTTCTCCTTATTACCACAACAAACTTGACCTTGATCATCTATTAGTTTCAATATTTTTCTTGATTCCTTCTCCTTTCTCAGTTTATATGCTAGCCATCTACCTGGTTTATTTGCGTCTTCAAAATAATTCTGTTTAGAATTTCTAATTTTCTGTGCCAGTTCTTCTTTCTCTATTAATTCCATTTTATGCTTAATTACATCCAGTTTCAATTTAATATCTTTTTTCTGTGGTATTTTCTGTAATTCTTTTTCAAGTCTTATATATTCATCTTCCAAGGCCTTAGAGGTTTGTCTTTTTCTAATATTCTTTTTTCTTGTATAGTCTATTATCAAACCTCTTACATATGCCTTCATTGTATCCCAAACATTCTGTATTGAGGTATCTTCTTTTTTATTTTCTTTAAAAAAAAGACCAATTCCTTCTCCATCCATTGTATAAAATCTTTCTCCTTTAAAATGGTATTGTTTAATGTCCATCTCGATCTTTTTCTTTGTCCCTTCCATTTAATTGTCATTGGACTATGATCTGCCCAAGTACTTATTTCAATATTTGTTTCTTGAATAGTAGATATTAGTTCTGTTGAGATCCAAATCATATCTAACCTGGACCATGATAAATGTCTATTAGAATAAAAAGTATATTGTTTAGTTTTAACATTTCTTTCTCTCCAAATATCTTTTAAGGTTAATTCATCTGTCATTTTAAAAAAAGATTTAGGGAGAATCTTTCTATTTTGTTTTGTTGTTGTTGTTATATAGTCCAATTTATTGTCCACAATTCCATTAAAATCTCCCATCATGATTATGTTAACATAGTCCAGTCTAATTATTTCCATATGTAGTTTTTTATAAAACTCTTCTTGTTTATCATTCGGGGCATAAATTGCAATCAAGAGTATTTTTTTATTATTATCCATTATTTCCACCATTAATACTCTTCCATCTTCATCCGTGTAGATCAGTTTTGCTAGAATATCTTCTTTAATGTAGAGAACCACTCCTCTTTTCTTACATTGAATCAAAGAAGTAAATATTTTCCCTAATTTTGGCTGTACTAACAAATGCTCATGTTGCTTTTTAATATGAACTTCTTGTAAGCAAATTATATCAAATTTTAATTTCTCTAATTTGTGAAAAGTTTTCCTTCTTTTAACAGCTGAGTTAAGTCCATTTATATTCATTGTAATCAATTTTTTTTCTTCCATGATTATGCTTTATATTTAGGTCTAACAGCTCTCGTAGCTCTCACTTCACGTTGTTCTTTACTGTCTACCTGTCCACCTGCAACTCCTTTCTCTTTTTCAATCTCCAGTTGTTCCTCCAGAAGCTCAATTAATGAGATCTCTTTCTCTGCCACCTCTTTTTTTCTTCCAAAAAATTCTGTATAAAAAAGTTCTGCTTTTTCAATCGAGTCAATTCTATGTCTCTGCTCTTGCCACGTAAAAATTAGTCCTTCTGGTATCAGCCATCTGTAGTTCACTTCATTTTCCAGTAGCACTTTGGTCAAAAATCGATATTCTCTTCTCATCTCTCTCACTCTTCTAGGTATTTGTTTTAAAACTACAATCTCTTTGTTTTTATATTTCAATGCTTTTTCTCTTGCCACTTGTAATATTTGTGTTCTGATGGATTTTTTAGTAAATCTAATATGTACTTCCTTTGGTAGTTTATTTCTCATCGCATATCTTGTATAAACTCGGTATATCTCATCTACTCCGTCCATCATTTTTTCCTCAGTAATTTCCAGAAGATCTGCCAATATTTCTATCATTATCACAGCCAAGTTTTCTCCTTTTTCCTCTTCTATATTTTGAAATCTAAGATAAAATTCTGATCTTTCCATCTCCCACCTCAACATCCCATTTTTTTCTTGTTCTATCACTGTTAATCTAGTGTCAATATTTCCAATCTTCTCCTCTCTTTGTTTTCCTTCTTCCTCAATTTTTTGGAATCTCTCCTCATACTTTCCCATCATTTGTTTAAAATTTTCATCAGATTTCTCTATTTTTTTGTCCATGGTATCTATTTTTATCTTAATATCTTGAATTCCTTGCATAATCATCTGTAAATTTACTTTTTCTTGTTCCTTATCTTGCTTCAACATTGTCTGAATTGAAAGTTGTCCTTCAAGTGGTGGGGAAGCAGAGGTAGAAGCAAAAACGCCAAATGGTTTTGGCTTCCTGCTCATTTTAATATTTCCAAGTCTTCAAGCTCTCTTTGACTTTAAATCCAGCTGGTATAGTAACCAAATATAGTCCAAAAAAATCAAAAAAAAAAAAAATCCAATAGTAAAAAGCCCAAAGCCAAAAAAGAAAAAAGGAAAAAGGAAAAAGAAAGGTCTTCAGGTTCTTCTAGACCCTAATCCAATTAAAATAGATGGAAGAAGCAAAGAAAGAGAAGAAAAAAGAAAAAACTCTGAGGCTTTCCCTTTGAAATAAAAAGCAAAAATGCTAGAGTTAAAATTAACCAAAAAGGCTGGCGAGTAGGAATTTCAAAAGTATATATATATATATATATGCACTGTACACTGCACTTTATTTCTTTATCCAAGGCTCTTATTATGACTGTCTTCTCCAGCAGCTTCAAAGCCAAGCCTCAAATGTTAAAATATTGATAAGAGTCCAAGAGAGCACCTGTAATAATATTTTACTGTATTCTCCCTCTATCTTATCACATTAAAATGTCCTTGAAAAGAAGTGCTTTTCTCCCCAATTCAAATAAAATATTTTCAAGCCTCTAGTTGGCAGTGTTACAGCATCTAAATACTCTTTCCCCCCCCCAGCCAAAAGAAAAAATGTTTATAAAGAACTCAAACAAAAGAAAAAGATAGTCAAAGGGAGCCTCTATCCTAAAAAGAAAGTTAAAAAGATAAAAAATAAAAATCAAGTGAAAAATAAAAATATATATAAGAGAAAATTCAATCCGGTTACCTACAAAGTCACCTTAAAGTCCTCAAAGAAAATAAGAAAAAAAAAAAAAATCCAAGTCTCAATTTGACATCACTTAAACGCCGCTCAACCCAGGTTCAGTCAAAAGAAAAATAAAGTCACAGATTTCTTCTTTGTTCAGGATGTCCTTTCAAGTCTTAATCAATTTATAATACAAAAGAATTTCTCACCCAACCGATACACGCTCATTTAAATCCCTTTCTTTCCGGAGTTGTCCCGGCTTCAGCAGCTTTAGAGGCTGCTTTTCTGCTTCCAGCAAAAGGGCTTCTCCCGGATCAAACCAGAGATTTTGCGATATCTCTGGGATCCTGGGACTGTGCCCTTCACGATCCCCGTCTCTACGGGACGGTTTAGGTCCGTTAGAACCGACCAGAGGCAAAAATATCAGCTGAGATCTCAGAGCCCCGAGATCGCAGCTGTAACACCGAGACGTAGCTCTGCCTTCTCTCGCCAGTTATTTTTTTACCCATCGAAAGTGGGTAAACTCGAAAGACCAAACCATGTTTGATTTTTAATGCCAGCCCTGCCTGACAGAAGACGTGAGGAGAAAAAAATGAGCCCTAAAAACCTTATTGCTGTCCAAGAAATTAGCAACTTAAAGGAGCTTTAGGGGACAGCATATTTCAAAGGCTCACCTCTGGATTATGTTACAAATAATGAATGTGTGATCGTATCCATCTCATACTGAAGAAATGAAAGGCTAGATTTCTTTGATGAGATGGTAGGCACAGAATGGTAGGCACCAGGCTAAACGTTTTAAAAAAGGGCCACGATTGTCAGCTCTAGATTGTCAGCTCAGCCAAAAACTAGGCAAAGCCTGGACTCTTCTTGGTCCAGCAGGAATCCCTCTGCTTTGCTTGAATTAAAAGCATTATTACCTGAAGCTAATACAGTCAGCATGTTGGGAAGGCTGTTTGTGCCCAAGCAATTTAAGCATGCATTATTCACTGTCTAATTTCTAAGAGTGGAGATAACAAACAATGCCTATCTGTGCTAAGCAGAGATTACTGCCTACCTTTGCAGAGCAGTAATAAACAACAACAACTACTACTACTACTACTACTACTACTATTTTTTGGAAAAAAAAAAGAACAGCAGACTCTGAGATGTTATCCCAATATTCTCCAATATGAGTCTTTTTCAGAAAGACTCGTATTGTTTCATTTAGGAATAATTACTGCTTCCTTAAAGCAGTCCACCATTCCAAACAACAGTTTAACCAACCCCTTGCTGCAGAATGGGGAAAGGAAAGATTGTAAAATGATGAATTAGAAGTGCCTTCAGGGCTTCAGATTTGTCTTCTTCAGAACTTGAGGATTCATCTTGGATACCCAAGATATCAGAATGAGTAATAAGCAGATCTTAGGTTCTGTTAGAAAGATATGCCATCAAAATATTGCTATTTCCACTTATCTATTTATGATATCCATTCTCTAAACTGATCAAGGCAAACACTACTTTCAATATTTATCTCAGGCTGAGACTGAGAATCTATTTTGCTTTCCTGATGTTAAACAAAGCTAAGATTGTTCAGTGTATGTGAATGACATATCAGCTAGAACCAAGATGCATGCCCTTTTTAGCTACAGGAATGTGTCCTAAATACGAAATATAAATATACTCAATTGTGGATTGGACATAGTTAGGTGTCCATCACAAACTTCCAATATGTTACCATACTATGTGCAATACTTAACAGAAATACATCCTGCCTTCGTTATATAGTTACCATGTTAGGAGTGAGCAAGAATGATAACATGGATTGTATTGTATTGTATTACTGTTTAGTAATCAAGCAGCCACAAAGAACCAGCCACATTAATGATAATTGTGTGTTGTTTGGTGTATAAGGACACTCAGTCCACGTGGGCAGATATTTTATAGTTTTCTCAAAACACCACTGTGTTTAAATTGAAACAATAGATGCATACTTTCTGGGATTTCTGGAACAAATGCCATTTTTAAATTTTATTTTACCTGCCAAGTGTAAATGAAATATTTCATCTGCGATAATTTAGAAAACTTTTGAACTACACCACTAAATGAGAGAAGAAACCAAATAATCCATAAAGCTTCATAATTATGCATATTCAAACAAGATGGGTGGCATATAAATTTTTAAAAATAAATGAATATTGATAATTTTGGAGAGATCTTTTTGTCCCTAAGGACCAACAGCTGGTTGGGGAATTTTGGGAGTTGAAGTCTACACATTTTAAAGCTGCCAAGGTTAAGGAACACTAGCATATATTGTTCCTAATATATGGTCTTAGTAAAATGATGGGAATCTGGGGTATTCCAGATATTAGTGAAACTGGGAGCTCCTCGGGTTCAGCCACATCTCTTGTCATGCAAGCTGTTTCCCAGTAATATATAGAAATCCATGTATCCCATTTTCTATTGAAGAGGTTATGAAGACTATTGAACAATCTTGTGAGATGACCATCATTGTCATTAATACTGCTTCCTGAAATGTAAAATAAAACAGATTTTGCCCTTAAGGGAGCTAATGTAGACCAATTCAGCTAGACGCATTCCTGTGATAAGGTCATTTTGATGCTTATTGTTAGCTACTAACTCATTTAATTTTGTGTAGTTTAGCACATTACAAGATTGTTCAAGAGTGTCATAAATGATGTCAAACACCATCAAAAACCACTTCAGAAAATCATTGCCTGTAGACAGAGCAAAAGGTGAACACCTGGAAACTAGCAAAGCTGGGGAAATACAATAAATCATTTTTTTTCTTTTTCTCTTGAAGGTTTGTTAGAGATTTTTTTTTTTAGGAAAAGAATTTGGAAGATTTATTTACATTTTCCAAATGACCCCTAATTTATTTAGGAGAAACACAGGCAGGCAAATCCATCTTCAGCGCAACTCTTCCAGAGGCAAGAAGAGCCTTGTGTGTTGTTTCCTTTCCAATTAGCTTTTATAAATATTGTGACAGTTTTTCTTGTTATCTCCTTAAGAAATAAAAAAGATTGTACAGTATTGCTTAAATTGATTATCTACTGTCAGCCTGTTTGCTGTGTGTCTCTTCTTGAGAAAGATTGTGTTCATGAATGCTGGAACATTTTATATGCAGTTTAGTTAACCTTAGCATCATAAATAACACAGACATCTGTTAGTTCCATTTCATGTTGGCAATATAATTAAGCCATCCATTCATATTTCCACTTTGGGGGATGTTATCATGTTTGAAGTAAAAGCCAGCATAGTTAAATATTTTATTGTTTCTTACCATCCTAGATATTAGCTTATTACAATTAGCTAATTGTAAAACTACAACTTCAGACTCTGAGGAAGAAAAATAAAGGGTAAAGGATACTTAACAAAGAAAGACATTGAATAAAAGTTATGCAAATATGAATATAAAAGTACATTTGGACTGAACATGCACAGTTGACCTTGGTGGGAGACTGCAGCTAAAATGAATTGAACTGAAATGCTAAAAGAAATCCCAGTGGTATCCTACCTCCATTCTTGCTAACATAGGAGCCATTATTATCTAACAGCATGATGCAGTTGCTAAAAAAGACAAATGATATTTTTGGATGCATTAATAACAGTGGCATCGAGTCAGATCCCTTTCCTCTGGCATAGAAATATTGCCCTACTTGGAATATTGTTCTTCATTGCCTAAAAAGACATTGCTAAACTGGAGTGAATTTAGTAGACAGGCGAGGAAACTTTAAAATAAAATTTCAATTTAAAACAAAGTTAAAGGGTTGCCATGTTTGTTTATTTATTAAGTTTATATGCTACCCTTCTCACTGTTGAAGTGACTCTGGATGGCATACAAAATGATAAAAGGATAATTCAGTTTTGGTCACCATGGTGTAATAAAGATGTTGAGACTCTAGAAAGAGTGCAGAGAAGAGCAACAAAGATGGTTAGAGGACTGGAGGCTAAAATATATGAAGAACAATTGCAGGTATTGGGTATGTCTAGTCCAGAGGTGGTATTCAGCAGATTCTGACCAGTTCTGGAGAACTGGTAGCAGAAGTTTGGAGTCGTCAGAGAATCGGCAAATACTACCTCTGACTGGAGATTTTACAGTATCCTTCCCCAGCCACATCCACAAAGCCATTCCCACAGAACCGGTAGTAAAAAAAATTGAATCCCACTACTGCTATGAACTTGTAGCTGAAGCAGCATGGGCAACTCAGGAGTATGGCTAGAAGATGATGGCCCTTTCCATAAAGGATAAAAGCTAGCCTTCAGGGTTGGCTTCTTTGCAGGAAACAAAAGAAGTTCTACTCAGAGTCCTTGTTGAAGCCCTGCTTACTCCAGTTTTTTTTTTAAAAAAACTTCTGGCTTTGGATATTTATCTTGGTATTTATCTTTATATTTAAAGATAATATTTATCTTTATATTTATATTTATCTTGGTATTTATCTTTATATTTATCTTGATAAATATAAAGATATTTATCTTGTTGTTGGCAGCCTTTTGCAACCTTGAAAGAGCTTGCTCTTATCTGGGACAATTAGCTATGAATGACTCTTGGCTGTGAATGCACAGAATTCACAGCGCTGCATTAAAAAGGTTTGCTTTCATACATACTTTGTGTTTATTTGATTTGACAAGGCTTGGGTCTGCCTGGATGGTATGGGGAGGGTAAGATGATCGAGATTAAATATGTTAATTTAAATTTCAGTGGTAATCAGGAAACAGTAGTTTCAGTAACCTGGATATCCACAAGGCGTGATAAAATAAAGAGTGTGGCCATAATGGTGCAGTCGAAAGTCCACTTTTGTGCGACATGATGTATGTGGAAAACGGGAATAGCTTGTCTCACACTATGACTACTATCTCAACCTTTTTTTCCTATGCCCTATGCATACTTAGCTATTTTTTTTCCAGGCATATATGTTGGTTAAATCAGAAAAAGGAGGCACGGTGCTAAAAAGGAGGAACATTGATATCATAATTTGCATAGTATGTTGGCTTTATAGACCAAGATATAATGCAGTTTAGAGCATATCCATATTGGAAATATGTGAGTTGAACTTTATTTCTGAATGAAGAAAAAAATGAAAGATGCCTCAGATGAATGATAGTTTTGTGTAATAGAAACTATGGGCAGAGATCTATTGGAAGTCAACAAAACATTTTTTAAATAGAATGTCGCTTAATGACATAGTTCCAACTCCCTTTTAAATTAGTTCCTCCTGTTGATTTGGAAACATGCAGGCAGGAATATTTCTGATGCACTTTTTAAAATAATTTTATTCCCTTGTGGTAGAAGATAGCAAGGTTATGTTTTTAACAATGGGGAATGAAAATGTGAAAATTGAATCTTGACCCTTTTTTGTTTGGAAGAATTAGGAAATATATTTTAATAAGCACCAATTGGAGCACAACTCACCTCTTTTCTTTTACTTCTTGCAAAGATCAGTGGGAAATCACAGTAAACTAATTTGAGTGAAAAATCTTAAAAATCTTCAACTTTTTGCAAGTGTGGTCTTCATGCCATCATCTATGTCAGGAATGCTTGAGAGCTGCATGCAGGATGTAAGCCAGGAGTTATCAAAAGATTATGTGTCTTCCCTTTCAAAATCTTGCTGAAATAATGCAGGTTTTCATAATATCCAGGTCATCAGTTTGATGAAGAAGAGGATGTGTAAACAAGCCCAAGAAGACCAGGTACTGCACTACAGATTAGTTAAGCGACTACCACAATAACTTGTAATTGGCCATGTTAATTTGACTCAAGAATTGAAGTTATCTATCCATAAGCTTTGCCTCATCATAAGTTAAAGGACAAAATCAAACATTCTTTTTTTTTTTTTTGCAAAAGCAAATTTCTGTTGAAAGGATTTGTTGAGACAGTTGGCCACGTTACCATCTCATTGGCAAAATTTTAGCTTATTGGTATAATTTATTAGTAAGAATGGCACCATTCTTCCTGAGATTGATTTCCTATGACAGGGTGGTCAAACTCAATTTCACTGAGGGGTGCATCAAGGTTGTGTTTGACCTCAGGGGGCCAAGGTGGGTGTGGCCAGGGTGGGAATGGCCAGCATGACATCACTTGTATCAGGGGGCATCTGTGGTGGCCCAAGCACTCTGCCAATGAAAATGGGTCTGAGCTCTGTTTTTGGCTGGGACAGCCTTCTGAAACCCTCTGCCAGTGAAAACAGGGCTCAAAAGGGCCATGTGTGGACCTTACAAGCTCCGTTTTTGCTGGCAGAGGCACTGCAGGTGGGTCCGTCACTGTTTCCAGGACAACTCCACAGGCCAGATCTAAGCACCCTGTGGGTTGGATCCAGCCCCCAGGCCTTGAGTTTGACACCCTTGTCCTAGGAGAATTGGTACTTATGTGTGGTTACTCAGATCCACATCTACCCAGTTCCTATAACAGTATAACTATATTCCTTCTGTTTTTTAACCATGTTGATATCCTAAATCATTTTCATATTTGAGGCTCTAATCAGTTATCAGAGATTATTTAAGAGACTATAAATGAATAAAAATTGCAATAGAGATGTGCAAAATGGACTTCAGATGAATATTTTGATACAGATTAGAAAGTGCGTCCCTTTGCATTAGGAACTGTCACTAGAGGGAGCAGTCACAATATGAACAAACTGGCCCTGATGTTGGGATTAGATTTTTTCCCCAACTGGCCCTGATGTTTCCCCGATCTTAACATCTTGGAAATTAGAGTATGGGTAGGTTTTTCTTGTCTTTTTTAAAAAAAGATTTTATCATTTGCTTCAGCAAAGTAAAAAGATCTTAATGGAAGCAACAATAGTTGAATTAAAATATAAAAATGGGGGTGAAGAATGGCTGAGTCAGCCACAACAAATGAAGCTGGCTCAGAAGAATATATAAAAAAACCTAAATTGTAACTAACTGACTATATATACTTAAATATTGAGGCAAATAAAATATTATCATATCACAAGTGTTCAAATAGCATCAAGGGAACCTTTTTTTGTAAAACACTCCATAATTAAAAATATATGTATGGATTACATATTGGGCACAAGAACCATCATTCTTTATAATAGGAAAGAATAAAAATTATAGGTAGTTCTGGGTTGAACTGTGGAGTCCTCGGTATTCTCTGACCTTATCTCTTCAGGAATCTCTTGTTGCTGAATTTAAAGAACACCTTTGACCGTTTCATTTTCCTGTTTTCAAATATGCCCAAAACAATTTATACATTTATAATTTAAAAGGCCGAGTTCAGGACAAGCCTCATCCCTTCATCATCTGGACTTTTATTTCATTATTTGGAGAACAAAAGTTTTAGCTGTCTTCCTCTTTAGCAGCAAAACTGAATTCCTTAATTGTATTTGACAGGTTTCCATACTGATAGGCAGGAATTATGATTTGCACTTTTCATCTTCAGTAGCCTGGTGCTTTCAATACGTTTTGTTCATTTCCCCTTACTATTAGTCAGATTTGAAGTTCTACTGCTTAATAAGGATTTAATTTGACAATTTGTAGATGGCATTCTAGTATTACCTTTTCAAACCTTAACAATAGAGTTTTCCCCCTTTAGTGGAGTGCTAAAACATTAAAGGCTATAAATTCCACAGTCACCTGCATCCATTTATCGTTAATTTATTATAGAGCATATAATAAACCTTCCTTTGACATAAAGACCTCTTCATAACTATAAATCTTTTTTCAACTGTTTAGATAACTTATGTGTAAGTTCATGAAAACGACCTCTAGCAGCAAACTTTTAGAACATCTTTTTATAACAGTAATGATACATATTCAGATTAGTCATGCAGTGTAATGTAAAATATTAATCTGCATTGTGATAATTTATATCAAACTCTCATTAAGACATACAATAGAAGGCATTTCTAGAGATAAATAATACAGTTTGAAAAGTGATATGCCAAATTCTGTTTCCTGTTTTGGTGTTTTAGTGAATTAGTTTGTTATTTTAAAAATTGTGAATATTTGTGATTTTATTAGATTTCTCCTTTTAACTCCTGTTATATTTGGAAAGCTATTCAATGGTAAATACACCGAGATAATAATGTAATAAGGTCAGGGATGGGTTTCTACCAATTCTGTCCACCTCTGTAGAACCGGTTGCTCCAAAGAGCAGCAGACATAGAACCGGTTCTATGTTTGTTGCTGTTGTGGACCACCCGCCCACCTGGGCTCTTACCTGACCTTTATTTCCTGCTTTTTCAACTGCAGCTACTTTGTGCGACTTAGCTGCAGTTGAAAAAGCAGGAAAAAAGGACTTTCCCAACTGCTGCGCACTTGCACGCAACGCTGCTCAGCTGTCCGGGCAGCTCAGCAGGACGTAAATTGCACTCGTGTGACTCGCACATGCGCACGTGATGCAAATAGACAGAACTGGTAGTTATACCAGTCGGATCCCATCCCTGAATAAGGTAAAATAAAATGCATCATTTTTAAAAATGAAAAATAGAAGCTTAATGATGATAATAAAAATACAGTAGTATTAATAATAATACAAAGCTTAAAATGAAACTGAAATTAGAATCAAAATATATAATGATTTCAATATAAATATCAATAGCCTAATATAATGTGATAATAATCTTTTTCTTCCAAACATTTTCGCCTGAACATATTTTCTCGCATTATGAGCTTGCAATTTGCTATCATTTTTTCTCCCCCTTATTCTGTCTGTTATTTTAAAAGTGAAGAGAATAAACAAATGTATTAAATTATCACCATCATTTCTAACAGTGTTGCTTTTCTGAAGACATCTTCATACACAGTAACATTTTAGCAGCATTGTACACTAATTTCAGAGTAATGTTACATAACAATGAACTTACAGAAACAGTGTGCAATACACCAGTGTGACTTTATCCTCTGTGGCCCAATATATTAGCTAATATGAAATCATAATGGCTATGCTACTGCAAAAAGCCAGCTCTGCCCTAAAATGTGATTCTTCATTGTATGATGGTTAATTATAGTTATTTAATGCATTATTACATATTCGTTTTGAATGTAGAAATCCTGAAATCCTGCACATCTAGAGGCTGAGAGTTGGGCAACCGATATAGGCATTTGCTTTAGATAAAAGTTATACATTTAGAAAAGAGGTGTCAAACTCAATTTTACTGAGGGCTGCATCAGGGCTGTGATTGATCTCTGGGGGTGTGTGGCTGACTGGCCTGCTTTCTCTTTGTATTGGATAGACTGGGCTGAAACCATGCTGGCCCGATGTTTCCACATTGGGTTGACTGGACCAAAGTGATGCGGGTAGACCAGGCCAAAGTGACATGGGTAGACTGGGCCAAAGTGACGCGGTCTGGCCACTTACATTTTCCAGGATAGCCCCATGGACCAGATCCAACCACATCACAGGCCGGACCTGGCCTTGAGTTTGACACCCCTGATTTAAAAGAATGGCATGGACAAAATAATCAATTTTCCAGGAAACAATCTGGCAAAACTGCTTCCCATCCTCACTAGCTTTCTTATTATTATTTTTTTGCAAGGGACTCACCTCCAAACAGAGCAATGGAATGAAGCATGTTGGCATTTTATGTTCTATGAATGCCTACTAGCCCAGATATACTTAAGAAAGTTAAATAGAGATGATGCTATAGGCTGATACCTGCCTTGCAGCTGACAGTTTCGGTGCATTTATGTTTAATTCAGGGAATTTAAAAATGAAGTCAGATGCTGTATTATGTCATGCTTTTTTGTTTTTGTTTTCTTTTTGCATCATGTTGTGTAACCCTGTTCTAAGAGGGGAAGAATGGACTCTGTGTTTCAGTGTTTGCTTTATAATTGTCATTCAATGATTACTTTAAATATTACATTTAAACATTTTTCTCATTTACTATTTTTAATACTGTCTTTTCTATTGAACTAGAAATACAAAATTCTCAGAACAATGAAAGCATTTGTTCAGGATCTTTTCAGGAGCATCATTAAAACATAGTTTTTCTAGTAGGCCTGGGGACAAGAAATTTGAGATCTAATGTCCTCTGGCAATGAAATATGTTTTTCCCCACTGATAGGCAGATATTGGTTTCATTAGAGTTAATTAATTAATGTTTCTGAAGATATATTTATTATGACATCATTCTTACCGTATATACTTGCATATAAGCCTATCTCGCATATAAGCTGACCCTTAAAAAACTGCCCAAAAATGAGGAATTTTGCAAAAACTCGCATATAAGCTGACCCCCAAATACCATGGTGTGTTGCAGCCTTCACTACTTTTAGTTTAAAAGAAGCAGCATAAGACATTCTTTTTCTTTTAACATCAGACATGGGTATATTTTAATGAATTTTACTACGGAACTTTACTAAATGCAGAGAAACTGGACACAAAGTTGCATGTGACGATCACAAACACTAAAGTGGTCATGTGAATGACTAACCAATCAGAGCGTGTTATATCCGGTGGTAGAAAAAGCAAAATGAAGGCACCCAGAGTAAAAATAAATATGCTGTATGTATATATCGCTGTACGGTAATATCGAGAAGTGGTGTCATATCGTCATGTCATTTGTGTCAGAAATCAGATTTATGCACGTATAAGCCGACCCCCAAATTTGAAAAAAAAAAAGTGTTCTAAAGTCGGCTTATATGCGAGTATATACGGTACATTATATTTGTATTGTTACTTTTTAACATGATTTTAAAATGTTAAAATATAATCAGTGTTGGCTGGCAAAATAGTTCTTACCACATACTGTATAAAGTGCTCAGAGTTTATGACTGAGAGGCCTTTAAGTTCAGAAGGAAGGGAGGAAGGGAGGGAGGGAGGGAGGGAGGGAAGAAGGGAAGAAGGAAGGAAGGAAGGAAGGAAGAAAAGAAGGAAGGAAGGATACATGCTTATATATTATAACTATGGCCTGTTACTTCCCCAAAAAAGGCTTATAAGGACCAAACTCATGAATTTGTTCACTTGGGAGATACTTTTGAGTATTTTAGTTCACACAGTTAGTTAGCCTTAATTTAGATTTTAAACATATTGTTGCTGTTTAAAACATCATGAGGTGGGTTTGTTTTAAATACTTTTACAAATTTCAGTGAATGGTGGTTTGGGCTATACATAGTTTACAATCAGATTATTCCAGCAGATAGTTTTCCAGTTTTCCATTTATTTTATTCTAAAATATAATCTATTTCTGTTTCAGGTTATTCTGGAGAAAGGGAAGGATGGCTATTCCCCACCTGCACTCCACCACCACCCAATTTTTTTTGATGGGTAGCGGTAGAAAAAATACACACTTTTAAAAAGTTGAAGTTCAAAGAACAATTACTGGAGTGAGTTGTTGCTCCTCTATTGACCAGGTATGGATGACAAGTCACTTGGGATATACAAGCCAGACACTTTCAGGGGTTGGAAGAAAGGAAACAGCAAACATTAAAGTTACATGTATGTAATCAATTATCACTGTTCTTGCACATTACCACATCACCAGAAAAGTGGTTTTTTTTTAAAGCATTCTGAATACTGCTGTCGCAGTTAGCAGCTAAAAGAAACCACATGCGATTAGAGCTCTCTGCCTAATCAGAAGAGACATTTATTTTAAGATCCTATTTTTTCTGCTGGCCTGGCTTTTAAGACTAATAACTCACAGTGTTAATCTATTTGATCTACTGGACTGATCTGCTCCACAGGTCAAAGGCCATGCTTTCTCCTGCTGGTAAAGTTCCAAACATTGTTTCTGCTCTACAAATTGTAAATGGGACTGATAATGAATGATTCTCCATCAGCTCACAACTGATAGCAGATTAATCCTGTACATGTACACAATTTGTACTGATTTTTGCTTGTACTCCATGGATTACTGGTATACAGTCAACAAAGCATCAGTTCTGTCTATGAATAAAAATCTCTTTTGTGCCAAAGTAGAATTGCAAAGTGATCAGTTCTGGCTACTATGTTATTACATTTTCTTGTTTTAAGTAGCTTTTGCCAAAATATTCTTTTAATAGTACACAAATCATAAACCAACATATCTCATTCATTTTAAATGTAACCATGAGGCTCATATTTCTGAGAAGAGAAAGCACTGACTTTGCAATGCGCTAAATAGGGGAAAGCTATTAAATGGATTTACATTCCATCCAGATAATGTTTTCTATTATGAAGACTTAGAAGATGGTTTTCATATATTTGAAATTATCCCAATCTTCTCTCCTCTGTGGAGGACTTGAAATTCTAAACTTTTACATTGACAACTTTTCTCACTGTCATGTATGTTTTAAAATAAGCTGATCCAGTGAGATTGAACACCTTTCAGCCCTGTGCCATTTCTAGTGGTGTCCTTTGTTTTTAACCTGCAGAAGAAATGGTTTGTAATTAAAAGATAAGAGAAATACTGCATGTGGTGCACATTGTTCATGGGCTCTATAACTCCTAGCTTCCACAACCAGCATATTTTCTGATAGGATGTATTATAGCAGCTGTTGGTTTTGTTGCTTAATTCAAATCAGACTGAATGTATAATTCACCTGGAGCTCAACATATCTTGCTTTGAGATTTCCCTTCTCTTTTTTTAAAAAAAAATCGGCTGTCATTCTGTGCATATTTACCCACTCATTGATTTACTTACTCAGTTTTACTGATTTATGTAATTCTTAGTAAATTTGCTGAAGCCCTTTCAATAGAAGGGAACAAAAGAATCTGTGCCAAAAAATAGTCATATTGAGGAGATCCTGTTTTAATCATACAGCATTTTATAATGTTCTCAGCCAACAACAGGAATATTGAACACTGATAAGAGACTGTTTTCTATTTTCCATTTTCTATTTGGATATTCACTTGACATGCTTGCCTGCTTGCTTGCCTGCCTCCCTCCCTCTCTCTCTCTCTCTCTCTCTCTCTCTCTCTCTCTCTCTCTCTCTCT
>BLBF01020446.1:0-37854 GCA_015471245.1 Laticauda colubrina | reverse complement strand
TCCTTCCTTCCTTCCTTCCTTCCTTCCTTCCTTCCTTCCTTCCTTCCTTCCTTCCTTCCTTCCTTCCTTCCTTCCCTCCTTCCTTCCTTCCTTCCTTCCTTCCTTCCTTCCTTCCTTCCTTCCTTTACAGAGAAGATATGGCACTTCTGTCCAAAAGGACTCGGGGGGGGGGGGGGGCTTCAATTTCCCTCTTTCAGAAAGAAAGTTTAAAAAAAGAAAAATCCAGTATAATAAAATAAGCATTAGCAACTACAAACAATTTCAACATCCAAGGAACACTCAAACATCAAAAGACTACTTTCAAATGAGTGATGGGTTAATCTGTTCCAGTTGTAACTCTCAGCAAGGTAATCACTCCCATTGAAGAACAGGGGCAGATCTTGAGATTCTCCTACCTAGACCAAGGTTGAAGTCCATGTGTCTTAAAAGTTGTCAATGTTGAGAAACCCTAAACTCTCAGCCTCAGCTGGCTTGGTGGGGAGAGACCATCGCTAGTGTTCCGTTTGGAAATAAGGTGCGCGAGACCGGGTTCCAACAAACACTCTTTATTAAAATAGTGTAGTGACTTGTAATGGAACATTTACCCAAGCCGTGGCAGCCCTTCTTATAGCGGTTTGCTCGCGGCTTGTGGCCAATGACAGTTGTTCAAGTGTTCCCGCCATCAGGTGGGCCAATCGCAATGGCACTTAACTGACCAATCCGAGAACGGCCTATTCGGCCAATCAGTTTAAGATATTTGGAGTCTACCAAGTTCTATACACAACACCCCTCCCCCTTTGGTTTCGTCCAACGTGCATAACGTAGTCACGTAGGTAGGTAGGGCTTTTGTGGGTCCAAGTTGACCTACACAGCTCAGTCTCAGCGTGATCCTCAAATGGTTCGGACAGGATCGCTTTCTCTCCGTGTCTTCTCCGTGGAACCTCCTGGAAGGGTGAGTCAGCCTTGCCGCTCCCGCCTGAGTTTCTCGAGCTGGTTGAGGTGGCTCCTCCGCTCCCTCCTGGTTTATCCGGGCTGGTCAAGCTGGCCTGGCTGTCTCCTTCCAGGAAGGCCTCACCTCACTTTCCTGCTCCCGAACTTCTTCTCTGGAGGTCATCTATGGGTAAGTGCTCTTTTTGTTTCATTTGGGATTCTAATTCGGGTTTGTGTAGTGATTGTTGTCGTGTTATTGGAGGTTCATCTCTCCCTTTTTTATAATTTTGTGTTTCCCCTCCTCCTCGGTTGTTTTTGGCTCGTTTATTGGTGTCTGCGGTGGTGGTGTACTGTTGCATTCCAATGTTCGAGAGCGAAGCTGGTCAATGTGCTGCTTCCATTTTCTGCCATTGTCTAGTGCAAGTTGGTATGACCGGGGCCCTGTGATTTTGGTAACTGTGGCTGGAAGCAATAATGGGTCCCCGGTAAGGTTCTTAGCATAGACTAAATCACCGATATCAAAGGAACGATATTTACTGGAGGAGTCAGGGGGTTTGTCACCAGAGTTCTGCTGGGCTTTTGTTAGTGGCTGTACTAGGGGTAATATATTGAATAGTTAATAGTTTGTTAAGTTTATCTTGGACATCCCCCGTGTCCATTTTTTCTAGGGCCTCCTTAGTATAAGAAACCATGCGTTCAGCCCATCCATTAGAAGCTGGATGAGCCGGCACTGTCAGGGCATGTCAGATGCCCTGTGCAGCCAAGTATTGTTCGAAAGCTAAAGCAGTAAACTGGGGGCCATTGTCTGAGACGACTACATCTGGCAGTCCATGAGTGGCAAAAAGCTTGTTTAACTGTTTTATGACTGCTTCCGTAGTAGTGGACGCCATAAGGATAACCTCTAACCAGTTCGAGTAGGTGTCAACGATTACAAAATAGGTGTTCTCTTTCATTGACCCAGCAAAGTCAATATGCAGTCTCGACCATGGGCCTCTGGGAGTTTCCCATTCCAGGACTGGTGCCAGTGGGGGGGTAGGCCTTGATTTTTGGCAGTCATGGCATGTTGCCACCCATCGTTCAATGTCTTTGTCTAGCCCTGGCCCCCAGACGTAACTCCTGGCCAGGGCTTTCATTTTAACTATGCCCAGGTGTCCCTCGTGCAACATGCACAACACTTCTTCCTGTAACTTTTTGGGGATTATCACCCTGTCCCCCCATAGTATACAGACTTTTTCAATAGACAGTTCAGTTTGTCAGTTGTGAAAAGGTTTAAAAGTCTTGCCTCTATTCTCGTCCGGCCAGCTCTTACCTACCCAATGCAGGATTCGAGCTGTCAGAGGGTCTTTTGCGGTAGCTTTAGTGATGTCTGCTGTGGTTAGTGGCAGATTCGGCCATGACTCGATTTGGAGAGTGGAGACGGTGGGAGCTGGGTCGCCTTCTATGTCAAACAGCGGGGAATGGCTCAAGGCATCTGCATAGGTGATGGTCTTTCCTGGGTGATGGATGAGTGTGTAATTGCATGCAGCAAAGGATTCTGACCACCTCGTCATTCTTGGCGACAGAATGTTCGGGGTTGGTTTGTTTCCTGCTAGGATCCCGAGCAGGGGTTTGTGGTCAGTGATAATTGAAAATGTCTTACCATACAGGTATTAGTGGAATCTTTTGACGCCTGCAATGATTGCGAGGGCTTTTTGGTCGAGTTGGCTGTAGTTCCTTTCAGATTTTGACAGTGTTTTGGAGTAGAAGGCGATTGGTGCCTCTCTGCCGTCTGGTAGCTTGTGACCCAGGATGGTGCTGATTCCAAAAGATGATGCATCACAAGTGACCATCAATGGCAAAGTGTTGCTGTACTAAATCAAAACGGTGTTAGAAGTTAATAAGTCCTTAATGTTCTGGAATGCTGCTTGTTCCCGGTGGCTCCATTTCCAGACAGTTTTTTTTATCTAACAGTCGATGTAAAGGTTCTGCTACGGTTGCTTTTTTGGGCAGGAAGACATTGTAGAAATTAATGAGACCTAAGAATGCTTGTAAGTCAGTTTTGTTCTTAGGTCTGGGTTGGTCTTTGATTGCCTTTATCTTCTTTTCAGTGGGGTGTATCCCTTGCTCATCTATAAGGAAGCCTAAAAATTTGACCTGATCGGTGGCTAGTTTACATTTTTCTCTTTTGACTTTAAGCCCTGCTTCTCTGAATCTTCGCAAAACTTCTTTTAGTCTATTTTCTAATTGTTGTGCATTTTTTGCTGATACTAGTACATCATCAAAATAGGGGACGACTCCTTTGATTCCATTTAGAAGGCACTCCATGAGGCTTTGGAAGACACCCGGGGCAACGCTAATGCCAAATTGAAGTCGGTTGCACTTGAATGCCCCTCTGTGCGTGACTATAGTCTGTGCTTCTGCAGTCTTGGGGTCAACTGGTAGCTGTTGATTCGCTTGTGCGAGATCAAGTTTCACAAAAAATTTTCCTCCCCTAATGAGTGCAATAGGTGTTGCACTACCAGTACTGGGTACGCGCTGTTGGAGTGCATGATTTAGGGTTGCTTTATAGTCTCCATAGATGTGCACTGACCCATCTGGTTTGACAGGAGTCACGATGGGTGTTTCCCACCTGGCATGGTCAATTGGCTGTAACATCCCTTGTGCGATGAGTTTGTTAAGCTGCTCATCTATTTTTGGCTTCAAGGCAAAGGGAACGCATCTGGCTTTGAGTCTGATGGGAGCTACCTTTGGGTCTAGGCTGAATGATATTGAGGTCCCCTTGTACTTGCCTAGGGTCCCGTTGAATACATCCTGGAACTCTTCCAGCAGGCTCTCTTACCAGTTGGCCGCAATGATGCTCTTGATCCCGGTCATTCCGATTCCCAGAGGCACAAACCATTCGATTCCCAGCAAGCTAGGGTGATCACGGTTGACGATTGTCAGAGGCAGCACTTCAGCATGGTTTTTAAATTCTACTAAGAATCTACTGGCGCATAGTGGCTGCGGATTTCTTGGCTGCTTCAGCGGCAGTGGCTTCTGCAATGGCTTTGGCCACTGTGATATTCGATCTGTTTAGCAGCTTGCTTTGGAGTGTAGCATCCTTCAATCCGAGGACCACGCGGTCTCTCATAGCCTTGTCCATGTTCTGGAACTTGCAGGCTCCTTCGATGTGTCTTAGGGCTGCTACAAAATCCCCGATGCTCTCGTCTTCCCTTTGGTCTCATTTATAAAATTTGTGCCTTTTGATCAGGTTGGAGACCACAGGCACGTAATGGGCTCATAGCATTCTGTTCAATTCAGGCCATGCCATCTGCTTAACGTCTCTTGATTTAGCTAGCGCCTTGGCCGTTTTGGAAATGGCAGGGCCACAGTGCGTGAGGAATATAGTTCTCTTCCTCTGGTCAGTTATCTCCTGTAGCTCATTGCTTTCTAAGAACATCAGAAAGTGGTCAGTGTGTAACCAATCTTCTTCGGCTGGGTTGAACGGTGCGGGCGGCGCATTGTTACCGGCCATCTTGGTTGCTCGGCTCTAGTTGCTGCGTGCTTCGGTCTTGCTCTTCTAGGACAATCCCATCCTCGTCGCCAGTGTTCCGTTTGGAAATAAGGTGCGCGAGACCGGGTTCCAACAAACAGCTTTTTATTAAAATAGTATAGTGACTTGTTACGGAACATTTACCCAAGCCGCGGCAGCCCTTCTTATAGCTACTTGCTCACGGCTGCCAATGACAGTTGCCAATGACAGTTTTTCAAGTGTTCCCACCATCAGGCGGGCCAATCGCAATGGCGCTTAACTGACCAATCCGAGAACGGCCAATTTGGCCTATTTGGCCAATCAGTTTAAGATATTTGGAGTCTACCAAGTTCTATACACAACAGCTAGAGTGATTTAGCTGAAGTAGGTAGCCCTGTTGAGTGATCCATGTCTTTATACTAATGATCTATCATTAGTAGGATTGACTACCACAATGTACTGCACACAAAGCTGTCTTTGAGGACTAGAAACCATTATTAGTGCAAAATGTAGTAGCCAGCTAACTAGCATATGGTAGCCCCCATAATCACATCACACTAGTTTTGCTGTGGCTCTTTGGCCTCTAGTAGGCTTCTGAATACAGTTTAAAGTGCTTGTTTTAACCTGTAAAGCCTTTTATGGTTTTGTGCTCAGGTATTCCCTCTGATTGTGTTCGGTTCTTCTTCTTTTTTTTTTTTTAAAGACGAAACAAATAATGTTTAATTCTGTCTTCTTCTTTTTTTTGACCAGGAAGAGAAGAATATGAATGCCCAAATGTTTTTCTGCAAGACAACAAGCAGGCCACTAGATTTGTTGAAAATAGAGCATATTAAGCTTTTTAAAAACTTCCCAAAGCTTAGTAAGAATATAAAATGAGCTATGCTCAACCAAACCAAAGACTGATGATGGTAAACCCTCAAGCAAAGCATTGTGATGATAGCATCCTCCTTTCTGTGGTTCTTCATATTGGAAGCAAAATATAACCATCATGATTGCAGGTAGTCCTTGACATAGGAATGTAATGGAGCTTGCGCATTACAGTCATATGTTGTGATGGTCATAAATGTCATGACCTTTTTTGCAGCAGTCATTAAGTGAACCCATTGTTTGCAGTGGCAGTTTCACCAAAAACCAGAAGTAAATTTCAGCAAACTGTCATAAAAACATGGTCATGTATTCACAGGTTGCTGCAAGGGGCCATAAAAATCATTGTGTTCTTGGGTATCCAAAGTGCAGTCACATGATTAAGGGGGGAACGACTGTTAGAACATCAGAACCCGGCTGTAACATGCTTTTCTAGGTAGGTTGTAACTTTGACTAGACATTAACACCAGAGATTATTTTTAAACCAACTTTTATTAATTCATTGGTAATAGTTAAACCTTGTACAATGAGCCATCAAGGAGACACTTCTAATCTGTTCCAAAATTAGCAGCTATTTCAATATAGTACTTGACTGCTTTGAAACTCATCAAATTTAGTACTCGACACATTTTGAATGTGAAATTTTGTCCCAGTAATCGTCATTTGTTTGGTACTCGACGTTCAAGTTAAAATTTGTCGGTGTCAGCTGCATTGTGACTCACTACCCTTTCCAGCCAAAACAAAGAATGACATGTTAGTCCAGTAATTTGCTTGGTACTTGTAGTCTTCAATAGTTGTTGCAGCTCCCAGAACCAATTAATGGTGAGTACCGAGGTACCATTATACTATCAGGTGGAATGACATCTGTGTTAAAATATTGTTTTTAAAAATAGCAATACCAAACAATTGACAACTTTTTTTTTGCCTTTCATCATTGGCCCTGCTTCAAAGGCAGACAAACAGAGCACAGCAACTTTCTACCTTACACTAAAGCAAGTATTTAAACCTAACTGAAGAAAATGTGTTTGAACAACCTTCTCAAACCAGGGGACAATGAAGCCAAATCTCGCATCCAAAGAAAGGCCCTTTCATTCTCATCCCCACCTTGGTCATGGCTGTGACTTTTTCTCTTTTTTCTTTGAAGTTAAAAATAACTAAGACAGGAGATGAGGTACTAGTTTTAAGATCCCTTTAGAATGGCCAGTGTTGTTGCGTAGCCATAGGTTGGTTTGGGAAAACCCATTAAGTCATGCATCACTTTTGAGCAAGTTCGTATCATGGATTATCTGTAATTTTCCGTAGTTATTACAAAATAATAAACACCTTTTTCCCCTGAAGTCTGGAGGAACAAAGTATTTGAACAAGTTCTGTAGAAGAAAATGTTTCAGTGTAACTTGTGGCCTTTGGACTGAAGCATCTTTTGACAGTTTTTCATAAATCTGGGCCAGATTCCAGGGTAAGAAACTGGAAGCAAAGGTTGAAAAAGGAAGAATCCAAGGACCTTGTAATCATCCACATGGGTGGTAAAACAACACCTCTGGGATAGATTAAATACAGACACCAACTTCCTTCCATTGATGGAAATCTTTACTCTTCCCAAGAACTGTGTGTATATATATTCTTTCAAAGCTATATATTTCTCTGCTGCAACTTACCTCATGGGCATTTAGAGAATTGCTGTTGTCGTGTTTGCCATATTGTGCTGTACCATGACATGAGCTACGAGGAATCCACCCTTCCTCATGCCTGTGAATTGGGCCATGCCAATACCAAGCAGAGTGGGGATGATAAGTAGTTCTTGACTTGCCACCATTTGTTTAGGGACCATTCAAACTTACAACGGCACTGAAGGAAGAGACTTCGGACTGTTTTTTCACATTTACGACCATTGCAGCATCCCCAGGGTCTTGTGATCAAAATTCAGACTTTTGGCAACTGGCATTATTTATGACAATGTCCCAGGGTCTTGGGGCTGCAGTGTCCCAGGGTCTTGGGGTCAACTTTTTTGATCTTCAGACAAGCAAAGTCAACGGGGAAGCCAGATTCACTCAACAACTGTGTTGCTAGCAGACCACAGGTTGAGAACCACCAACGTAGGGCATCAATCATCCTTGGTTGCCCCATTCTCCTTCAGATTCTCATTAGTCATCTTGCCAGGGGTGGGCTTCAAAAATTTTACCACAGGGTGCTCTGCCCGGTTGCTGGTGGACGTGGCCATGGTGCGCATGGCCTAGTCGGCCTCCTGCACCACAGCAGGGGGAGCATTTTTGCCCTCCCCAGGCTCCAGAGGCTTTCTTTGAGCCTCCGGGAGGGCGAAAACAGCCTCCCCAGGCTCCGGAGGCTCTCTGGAAGCCATAAACAGACCCATTTCCGGCCTTCCCAAACTTCTGGGAGGCCTGTTTTTTTCTGCCCCCGAGCCTCTGCACATACCCTACACTTACTTGCATCCAAAACGGGCCACATGGAGACTCCTAGGAAGGGAGGGGTGGGTGGGGCCAGCCAGGAGTGGGATTTGGGGGTTCTCCAAACTTCACAGAATCCTAGCTAGGGACTCTCCCGAACCTCTGCGAACCTCCAGCTGCCCACCCAGTGGAGGGATTCAAATTTTTTTACTACTGGTTCTGTGGGTGTGGCTTGGTGGCCATGGCAGGGAAAGGATACTGTAAAACCTCCAGTCAGAGGTGGGATTTGCCGGTTCTCCGAACTACTCAAAATTTCTGCTACCAGTTCTCCAGAATTGGTCAAAACCTGCTGAATACCACTTCTGAGCCCACCCCTACATCTTGCCCATTTCCATAGGACTCAATAGTGTGGCATTAAAGCTGAGTTTTTGCACATTGCAAGGATTCATTTTTACCAGCCAGTTTCTTTTTTTTACATGGATGCCACATCTGCTGTTCCCAAAGACAGCTTAGAATGTGAGTCAACAGCAGGTTTGCTGCTGAACATTAAATAAAAAAAGGGAGAGAACTGCTCAAAGTCAAACAATACTTAATCTTTTATAGCAAATGTTGTAGCAGAAGAAAAGAGCCCATGCAGAATTTCTCCAAGGCAGTGTTTCTTGATCTTAGCAACTTGAAGATGTGTGGATTTCATGCTGGCTAGGGAATTCACACTTCTTAAAGTTGCCAAAGTTGAGAGACATTGTTCTAAGAAACTGGAATTTACTTTTTAAAAACTATGGAACAGTTTTGCATTAAAATGATTTTCCCACCACATTCTTGAGTACATTGAGGCAATGGTAAATTTCCGAAAAGAAAAGAAATTTCAGAACTTGATTGACTGATGGTGGTATTGACTGATATTACGGTCAGGAATAACAATGGAGGGTGTTTTGTTCAGAAAACACACGAGGCAGACCGGGTTCCAACAACAAATATTTTATTCTTTAACTAGTCAGTAAATAGGAACACTTGGCTGAAGCCGAGGCCAGCCTTTTATACAGGCTGGCTTGCCTGCTTGCAGCCAATGGCAGTTGCTTAAATTTGCCGCCTTTCAGCAGCTCTTTGGATTGGTTCCTAGTGAACCAATCCAATCCTTAGTTTATTTGACCAATCAGGTTTGCAGATTTGGAGTCACCCACTTTACATATAGAACACCCCTCCCCTCTTAGTTCAGTCCTAGGTGGTGACGTAGTCCCGCAGGTAGGTAGGGCTTTTCCGGACTCAGCTTGACTTACGCGGTTCATTCTTAGTGAAGACTTCGACCGGTTCGGATGGGGCTGCTGTGTCGTCTGTTCTTCTCCCTGGAACCGTCTGGAAGGGTGAGTCAGCCATTTTACCGCCGCCTGAGTCTCTTAGGCTGGCGGTTTTGCCGCTCCCTCCCGTTTCCTCCGGGCAGGTCGAGCTGGCCTGGCTGGCCCCTTCCGATGGGCTCTTCGCGCAAGTCTCTCCAAACAGTGAGTCTTTTATTTGCTCTTTTTGTTCATGTGTTTCATTGGTTTTATTTTTTAATGGTTCTTTATTTAATTCTTGCGATTCCCCCCCCCACCTTAGTTGGCAATTCGTCGGTTTTTTCGACAGATGGTTGTATGTCTGTGGTTCTTTCTATATTTCGGGATCGAAGCTGGTCTATGTGCCGCTTCCATTCCCTGCCATAATCTACTGTTAACCAGTAGGATTTGGGGCCTGTTATTTGGGTAATTTGTCCTGGTAGCCATGCTGGGTCCCCAGTGAAGTTTTTGGCGTAGACTAAATCGCCAATTCCAAATTTTCTAAACCGTGTAGAGGAGTCGGGGGGGGGGTTTCTGGCGTGAATTCTGGATGCAGTCTATCAAGGTGTGACCTTAGTTTTCTCCCCATGAGTAGTTCTGCTGGGGAATTGTTGGTTGTAGTACTGGGTGTTATGTGCTGGAGTGTGAGCAATCAGTTAATTTTTTGCTGTACATCTCCAGTGTCCATTTTTTCTAACCCTTCCTTTGTAAATCAGACCATTCTCTCTGCCCTACCATTTGCAGCAGGATGGGCCAGCGCAGTTAGGGCATTTCTAATACCTAGGGAGGCTAGGTATTGTTCAAAGTGTAGGCTGGTTAGTTGTGGTCCATTATCGGACATGAGGACGTCCGGAATGCCGTGCGTGGCAAAAAGGGTGTCCAGTTGTTTTATTACTAATTCAGTTGTTGTTGATGGCATAATTTTTACTTCTAACCAGTTAGAATAGGTGTCCACAACAATCAGAAAGGTATGTCCTTTAGTTGGACCAGCGAAATCGATGTGGATTCGTGACCAGGGGCCCCGTGGAATTTCCCAATCTCTAATGAGTGCTTTGGGTGGGGATGGTCTAATTTTTTGACATTTGTTACACGAGGTTACCCAGTATTCTATGTCCCTATCAATACCCGGCCACCAGACATAACTTCTAGCAAGGCTTTTCATTTTTACAATCCCCGGGTGACCTTTGTGTAGCATACTAAGTACCCTAGGTTGTAGTTTGTTAGGAATAACCACCCGATCACCCCACAGTAAACACCCTTTTTGAATAGAAAGTTCGGTTTGTCTGGTCCAGAAAGGTTTAAAGTTTTCAGTTTTTTGATTTTCCAGCCAGCCTTTACCTACCCAGTTAAGAACACGGGCAGTCAAAGAGTCTTTTGCGGTGGCTCTGGCAACATCATATGCTGATATGGGTAGATCGGGGCAAGTCTCTATTTGTAGTGCTGTCATCGCTGGTGCCGGGTCTTCTTCAGTCGCTGTCAAGGGTGCTCTGCTTAAAGCGTCCGCGTGTGAAATCTGTTTCCCCGGTTGGTGTGTCAGAGTGTATGAGTAGGCTGCTAGGAACTCTGACCATCTCGTCATTCTTGGGGAGAGGATATTTGGTGTAGGTTTGTTTCCCGCCAAAATTCCTATTAGCGATTTGTGGTCTGTTATAATTTGAAAAGTCCGCCCGTATAGGTACTCGTGGAAACGTTTCACTCCTGCGACAATTGCTAGTGCCTCTCTGTCCAATTGGCTGTAATTCCGCTCGGTTTTAGATAAAGTCCTCGAATAATATGCGACGGGCGCTTCTCTGCCATCTGGTAGTTGGTGGCTTAGGATGGCACCTACTCCGAATGGGGAGGCGTTGCAGGTCACTCTTAAGGGCAGTGTGTTGCTAAATTGAATGAGAACGTTTGAGGATGTTAGCAAGCTTTTAATTTTTTGGAAGGCTTGCTTTTCTCTGTAACCCCAAGTCCAAATTGCTTTTTTGTCTAAAAGACGGTGCAATGGTTCTGCTATAGTGGCCTTATTTGGCAGGAATACATTATAGAAGTTAATTAGTCCTAAAAAGGCTTGTAATTCGGTCTTGTTTTTTGGTTCTGGTGCGTTTTTAATCGCTTTAATCTTTTTGTCTGTAGGGTGTATACCCTCTCCGTCTATTAAATAGCCCAGGAATTCGACGCTATTCTTAATTAGGCAACACTATTCTCTTTTTACTTTGAGGCCAGATTCCCTGAACTTAGTTAGTACTTCTTTGAGTCTGTTTTTTAATTGGGTTTCATCTTTGGCTGAGATCAGGACGTCGTCGAAATATGGTACGACTCCTTGTATGCCATTTAGGAGGTGTTCCATTAGACTCTGGAAGACGCCTGGGGCCACACTCACTCCAAATTGGAGTCGGTGACATTTGAATGCGCCCTTATGTGTGACTATAGTCTGTGCTTCAGCAGTTTCTGGGTCCACTGGGAGCTATTGATAGGCTTGTGCTAAGTCAAGTTAAGCAAAAACTTTTCCTTTTCCCAGGGAGTGAAGCAAATGCTGGACTACAGGCACCGGGTATGCGCTTGGTTGTAATGTGTGGTTCAGGGTAGCCTTATAGTCACCACAGATTCTAACGGACCCGTCAGGTTTGACCGGTGTGACTATAGGTGTTTCCCACTTGGCATGGTCCACAGGTTCTAACACCCCTTGGGCTATTAATTTGTCCAGCTGTTCCTCTATTTTTGCCTTTAGTGCAAAAGGAACTCACCTGGCTTTTATTCTTCATGGGGCTATTTGGGGGTTTAGACTGAAAGAAATGGGATTTCCCCAATACATGCCAAGTGAGCCGTCAAAAACGTCCTGGAATTCTCGAATGAGGTCGTCTTCCCAGCCAGTTGTAGTCACTCGATCGATCCCGGTCATCCCGATGCCCAATGGCGCGAACCATTCGATGCCCAGGAGGTTTGGTCTGTCTTGGTCGACTATGGTCAGCGGTAGCACCTTGACGTGTTGTTTGTAGGTGACTCGGAATTGTCCCATGCCGACTACAGGGATTTGGTTTCCCTGATAGTCCTTGAGAGTTAGGTGCTGCTTCTTTAATTCTTTGGATTTGATAACTGGGACTAGCTGTCTTATTGTGTCCCACGATACCATGGATAGGAAGGAGTCCACTTCCATCTTGCAGTGTTTTCCTTCGATTTTTACAATGACTTTAATTTTCTTCCCGCTTTCCGTCTGAGCGCTCTTTATAATAACAGTTTGGTGTGTATTGGCTTGCTTCTCTTGTTGCCACTTTCTCTCAGCTCGTTTAGGCTCAGCTCGTGTTGGGGAATTTCTGCGTCTCGTTGGACTGTAGCATTTTTTGTTCCTGCAGACTTTCTCGATGTGCCCTCGTTTCTTGCAATGCCGGCAGATGGCATCAAGAAATCTGCATTCGGCTCGGGGATGGTTTCCTCCGCAGCCAGCGCACTCCCGCCAATTCCTTCTTTCGCGCTCTTTTCTGTTCATGAGCAAACGGTGGGCTTCGTCGTCTTCTTCGCTCGATTCAATTGTTTCGCCCGACTCTTCATAGTGGGTTGTGGTGGCAGGCTGCTTTCTGTCTTTGGTTGGTGTTTCTTCGCTGTGTGTGTTCATCTTCTTCATGGCTACGGCAGATTTTTTCGCGGCTTCAGTGGCTGTGGCTTCCGCGATGGCTTCGGTAACGGTGATGTTGGGCTTGTTGAGTAATTTACTCTGTGTGATTGAGTCTCTCAGACCCAACACCACGCGATCCCTCATTGCTTCGTCAATGTTCAAAAAATCACACTCACCCCCTAGTTGTCTAAGGGCAGCAATGAAATCGGCGACGGTCTCTCCCTCTCTCTGGTCTCTGCAGTAAAATTCGTGTTGCTTTATTAATTTTGACACCATCGGAGCGTAGTGTGCTTTGAGGATTCTGGCCACGTTAGTTAGTGCAATTCTGGCCACGTTAGTTGTTTAACGTCTCGGGGCTTCACAAGGGCCTTTGCCATCTTGAAAACCGTTGGCCCGCAGTGAGTCAGGAACACAGCTCTCTTGCGTTGCTCTGAAATGTCTTCCATTTCATTGCTTTCCAAATGCATTTGGAAGCGATCTGCATAGGAATCCCAATCCTCTTCGTTGGGATTGAAGGGTGCGGGCGGTGCGTTGTTTCCAGGCATCTTGGTTGTCATCTGGACTTCTTATCACCGCGTGCAGGTTTTTTCGTTTAGGACAATCCCACCTTTGTCACCAGTGTTTTGTTCGGAAAACACACAAGGTAGACCGGGTTCCAACAACAAATACTTTATTCTTTAACTAGTCAGTAAATAGGAACACTTGGCTGAAGCCGAGGCCAGCCTTTTATACCGGCTGGCTTGCCTGCTTGCAGCCAATGGCAGTTGCTTAAATTTGCCGCCTTTCAGCAGCTCTTTGGATTGGTTCCTAGTGAACCAATCCAATCCTTAGTTTATTTGACCAATCAGGTTTGCAGATTTGGAGTCACCCACTTTACATATAGAACAGAGGGATTTTAAATCTACACATTCATTCATTGTATTGTAGTTGATATTACTACAAGAAATACAAGATATGAAAAACAGAAAAATTAAAACCCAAGAAATGGAGCAAATGTAAAATCGCTATGGCGTTATTTACAAGGGGTTTATATAAATACTAGCTCTATATCCGTGCTTCACCATAAAACTATGTAGTCGGGCTTAGTTTTTGGGGAGGAAAATAAAAGGAAAAAATTCTGTCTCTGCCGACCAGCATCCATCGATATTCATCGGGCTGGACTCCTGTCAGTGTGAGAGAGAGTTGTGGGCTGTTTGGAATGTGTTCTGTATAGAATGGTATACTCCAAACAATGCAATCTGATTGGTTGGAAAGAACAGTATTGGATTGGTTCATTAGGAACCAATCCAAAAGAGCCGCTGAAAGGCGGCAAAGTCAAGTAGCTGCCATTGGCTGTATGCCGGCAGGCAAGCCTGTATAAAAAGACTACCATGGCTTCAGCCAATTCATTCTGTTTCTGTTTCTTTCTGAATAAAGACTTTGTTTGTTGGAACCCAGTCTACCTCGTGTTTTTCTGTACGGAACACTGGCGACGAGGATGGGATTTTCCTAAACGCGAGACTGAGCACGCAGCAGAAAAAGAATTCCAGATTGAAAGTGATGGCTGGGAATAACGCGCCACCCGCACCCTTCAATCCCAACGAAGAGGATTGGGAATCAAATGTAGACCGTTTCCTGATGTTTTTAGAGAGCAATGAGATGGAAGAGATCTCAGACCAGCAGAAGAGGGCTGTATTCCTAATGCATTGTGGACCAACTGTATTCAAAATGGCCAAAGCATTGGTGAAGCCCAGAGACGTGAAACAAATGACCTGGTCTGAGCTTCACCGAATGTTAAAGGCCCACTACGCACCAGTAGTGTCAAATCTCATCAAACGGCATGAATTCTACAAAAGGGACCAGAAGGAAGGCGAGATCATTGCTGACTTTGTGGCAGCTCTCCAACAACTGGGGGAAGCTTGCAAGTTCCTGAACTTGGATGAAGCCATGCGAGATCGAGTTGTCCTAGGTCTGAGAGACTCTAACTTACAAAGTAAACTACTAAATAAACCCAATATCACAGTGGCTGAAGCAATCGCAGAACCCACAGCAGCAGAAGCCACGAAAAAGTCAGCGGCCACTATGAAGCAAATGAACTCAAATAATGATGCGATGACCCTATCCAGGGGAAAGAAACAAGCTCCCACCACAACTCATCATGAAGAATTCGACAGTTCATCAGAAACGGAATATGATGACGATGAGGTCCACCGCCTGTACGCCAACAAAAAAAGGCGCGAAAAAAGAAATTGGCGGGAATGCGCTGGCTGTGGGGGAAACCACCCTCGAGCCGATTGCAGGTTCCTAGATGCCATCTGCCGAGCTTGCAAGAGGGGACACATTGAAAAAGTCTGTAGAAATCGAAAAAATAACAGCCCGAACAGACGCAGTAACTCCCCACTACAAGCTGAATCAAAGCAAGCCAAAAAGAAATGGGAGCACAATAAGCGAACCGGCAACCAAGAAAAGACCCATCAAACTGTCACTATTGGAAGCACCCAGACGGAAAGCGGGAGAAAGGTCAAAATCTTTGTAAAAATTGAAGGAAGCCCCTGCAAGATGAAAGTCGACTCAGGATCCTTCCTGTCAATGGTATCTTGGAACACAATCAGACGGCTGGTTCCAAACACCAAATTAAAAGAACTCCAGAAACAAAAATAAATTTTAAAAGACTACCAAGGAAACCGAATCCCTGTGGTAGGTCCAGAACATTTCCGAGTCACATACAAACAGCATGCTGAAGTCCTGCCTCGAACAATAGTCGACTGGGACTGCCCCAGCCTCCTGAGCATCGAATGGTTCACACCATTGGGCATCAGAATGACCGGGGTGAGCCAAGTAGCCGCAACCGACTGGGAAGAGAGCCTGATACATGAGTTCCAGGACGTCTTCGATGGCACTTTAGGCAGGTACCGGGGACCCCAATTTCCTTTAGTTTTAGACCCTCAAGTAGCACTTAGAAGGATAAAAGCCAGATGAGTCCCCTTTGCTTTAAAGGCCAAAATAGATGAACAGTTAAATAAATTAATTGAGCAAGGGATCATAGAACCAATTGACCATGCTAAATGGGAGACACCAGTAGTAACACCTGTTAAACCTGATGGGTCAGTACGCATCTGCGGAAACTACAAGGCTACCCTGAACCATGCGTTGCAGCAAAGCGCATACCCTGTGCCAATCGTGCAACATTTACTGCACTCACTTGGGGGAGGAAAAATTTTTGCCAAGCTTGATTTAGCCCAAGCATATCAACAGCTTCCAGTAGACCCAATAACGGCCGAGGCACAGACAATAGTAACTCACAGAAGGGCATTCCTAATGGAACGCCTATTAAATGGAATTAAAGGGGTCGTTCCATATTTTGATGACGTCCTAATTTCAGCTAAAAACATGACCCAATTACAGACAAGACTGAAAGAGGTGCTAACAAATTTAGAGAATCCGGCCTGAAAGTCAAAAAAGAAAAATGCTGCTTAATGACTGATTGCGTCCAATTTTTGGGTAATTTAATTGACGGAGAGGGAATACACGCTACAGGAAAAAAAGTCAAGGCTATTAGAGACGCAGCACAGCCGAAAAACAAAATGGAGTTGCAAGCATTTTTGGGTCTAATAAACTTCTATAATGTATTCCTCCCCCACAAAGCAATGATAGCAGAACCATTACATTGTTTATTGGATAAGAAAACTAATTGGACTTGGGGGCATAGAGAACAAAAAGCATTCCGAGGCATAAAAAATCTGTTAACCTCAGACACCGTTCTTATTCAGTTTAGTAACACACTTCCATTGACGGTTACCAGTGATGCCTCACTGTTTAGAGTTGGTGCCATCTTGAGCCACCAACTGTCTGACGGGAGAGAGGCACCCGTCGCCTTTTACTCGAAAACACTTTCTAAAGCAGAACGCAACTATCGTCAACTAGACAGAGAGGCCCTTGCAATTGTCGCCGGAGTTAAACGTTTTCATGAGTACCTCTATGGGAGAACATTTTCAATTGTAACTGACCATAAACTGCTATTAGGAATTTTGGCGGGAAACAAACCCACACCGAACATTTTATCTCCCTGAATGACTAGATGGTCAGAATTCCTAGCAGCGTACTCCTACACATTGACACATCGACCCGGAAAACAGATCCCCCATGCAGACACATTGAGTAGAACACCGCTGCCAATGACGGAGGAAGACCCAGCACCAACAAGTACCACCCTGCAAATAGAAACCTGCCCCGAACTGCCACTATCTGCAAATGATGTCGCCAGAGCAACCGCTAAAGACCCAGTGACTGGCTGCATATTAAATTGGGTAGGTAAAGGTTGGCCGGAAAACCAAAAAACTGAAAACTTTAAGCCTTTCTGGACCAGACAGACTGAACTGTCAATACAAAAGGGGTGTTTATTGTGTGGTGATTGGGTGGTAATTCCTTCCAAATTACAAACCAGAGCGTTGGGTATGCTTCATGAAGGCCACCCAGGCATCATGAAAATGAAAAGCCTGGCTAGGAGCTATGTCTGGTAGCCTGGTTTAGACAGAGATATTGAATACTGGGGAGCTACATGCAATAAATGCCAGAAGACCAGGCCATCACCACCACAAGCTCCTATTAGGGCCTGGGAGACCCCACGAGGCCCTTGGTCTCGGATCCATATTGACTTTGCGGGCCCTACTAGGGGACATACATTTTTGATTGTTGTAGATGACATTACTGCGACTTCCAACCAATTTGAGTATGCATCTACAACAATCAACGCCGTTATCAAACAGCTCAACAGGCTATTTGCAACCCATGAGTTGCTGGACGTCCTGGTGTCCGACAATGGGCCACAACTAACCGCCATACCATTTGAACAATACCTAGCCTCTTTGGGTATACACCATGCACTAACCGCGCCAGCCCACCCAGCGGCAAATGGTAGGGCCGAGAGAATGGTTAGATTTACTAAGGAGGGTTTTGAAAAAATGGACCCAGGAGATGTCCAGGATAAACTAAACTGTTTACTCACCCTCCAACATATCACCCCCAGTACTGTAACTAACAAGAGCCCGGCGGAATTATTAATGGGGAGAAAACTTAGATCACATTTGGATAGGCTACATGCAAACTACACCTTTGAGAAACCCCCCGACTGCTCCAGCCGTTTCCAAACATTTGAAATCAGCAACCTAGTCTATGCAAAAAATTTTACTGGGGACCCTCTATGGCTTCCAGCCACAATCACACAAATAACAGGCCCCCAGTCCTACCGTCTAACCGTAGAAGATAGCAGGGAATGGAAGTAGCACATAGACCAGCTTTGTTCCCGAAATGTCGAGCGAAATACAACCGTGCAACTTCAAACAATAAAAATCGACGAAAACAAAACCAAAGGGGGGGGGGGGAAATACAGGAAAATAATTCTGAAGGAAAAAAAGAATTGTTAAAATTAAAGCCAGAACATCTAACCAATCAAAAAGAGCAAAAAGAACAGTTACGGTTAGATGAAACTGGTAGAAATAATCCACATGAAGAGGAACCCATCCTGGAAGAAGCCAGCAAAGCCAGCTCGACCTGACCGGGAACACCAGGAGGGAGCGGCAAAACCACCGGCCTGAGCAACTCAAGAGGTAGAAACCTTGCTGACTCACCCTACCAGACAGTTCCATGGAGAAGAGCCAGAGAGACAGCGATCCCATCTGAACCGCTCGAAGTCTCCAGTAAGAATGAACTGTGCAAGTCAACTAGAGTCAGAAGAAGCCCCACCAACCTGCGTGACTACATCACCCACGTAGGACTAAACTAAGGGGGGGGGTGTTCTGTATAGAATGTTATACTCCAAACAATGCAATCTGATTGGTTGGAAAGAACAGTATTAGATTGGTTCATTAGGAACCAATCCAAAAGAGCCGCTGAAAGGCGGCAAAGTCAAGTAGCTGCCATTGGCTGTATGCTGGCAGGCAAGCCTGTATAAAAAGGCTGCCGCGGCTTCAACCAATCTGTTCCGTTACTGTTTCTTACTGAATAAAGACTTTGTTTGTTGGAACCCAGTCTACCTCGTGTTTTTCCGGACGGAACAGAAACAGTATTTGCTGTGTGAGCAAGAAGGAAACAGCAAGGAGCCTGGAAGTGGCTTAGCTCAACTGTTCTGTACTAAAGCTGCTTGCTGCTGTAAAACTAAAACTGAAACTAAAACTAAAACTGAAACTCCTCTCCTCTGCTTGTGTTTTGCACTTGGAACAGATTCCTTCTGAGTTTGGGGGGGGGGAGTAGAACTCCTTACATTAGAGCATATTAATAATAATGCAGTATATGAAATACTAATGCTCTGTGGTCATTTCAAAAAATCCTTTCTGAGCACCTGAAAAACAAGAGGAACATACATGCCAAATTTCAAGTTTGTAGGCTTTACGGTTGTCGAGGTTTTGTGATGATGTGTGAGCGGTATTTCGCTTTTATACATATATATATATATATATATATATATATATATAGTAAAGTTTTCCAGAAGAATTCTGACTTGTTTCTAGACTATTTGGTTTTTAGAGCCAGCTAGGCATAGTAGAGAAGACATCAAGCTAGAGACTGGGAGAGGGGAGTTCTAGTTAGTTCTGCTTTGAGCATTAAGTCTGCTGGGTGACCTTGGCCAGTCACTTGCAAGGACTTGTTCAGGCAGTCTCCAAGTCTCAGACACAATTGAACGGAAGGGGAAAAAAAAGATTTCTAGAAGGTTAAAGGAAAGGAGTTTGATTAGATTATCTTTATGGGTATGTTCAGTTCTGTGGTTTCTTTGATTCTAAATTTAATACTTCCTTCTGAACATTGCCCTCTCCTCCCCTTGATTTCATGGCAGAGGAGAATGAGAAGCAATTATCCCTACATACTATATTCACATTGGATGAGAATGACATGACAGAAAATTTAGAAATTTATTTTTATATGCCGTGATAGTAAAACGCCTCTAATATACTGCAGCATGGGAAAATCCACATTCATTCTTCCTCTAAGTATCGCTTAGGAAAGGCTCGATATTATTTTTGTGCCAAATAATTATTTATGAAGACCCTTCAGTTACAGGAGACTCAAGAGTGCCTGCAGGCAGGGAGTCAAAAAAAGTCAAGATGGCGGCCATACCTTTGTGATCAAAGTCTTCCCCCCGCCTCCCCGCTTCCTTTCTTTTAACATAGAGGCAAAGGCCGGACTTTGATTGCAAGGTTGTGACTATCTTGAATTCTTTCGACTCTGTGGCCCTGAACAGAGATTCCTTAAGTCCACCAGCAGCTGTACCTTGGCCTCAGGAAGCCATGTTCTCACCCTCCTTCGGATCAGGTCTGGTGACATGAAATTATCACATCCTGACTTGAAAGGCTGGGAGGGTGCTATTTCTGGCTTTGCTACTGTTATGTAGGCAGACGTTGGAGGTCACCTTAAAAAAAAAATGGTCAGAGGAAGTTCGGCATGTGACTTTTTGGCATGCTGAGTATTTTGTGATAAAGGCCAACGTGAATTAAGGGCACAAAGAGTTGAGGTTTAGGTGGGTTTCTTTTTATATCTACCAATACCGAACCTTTTGAATTCTTTTAAAAGTTGAGGGAGGGCTGGAAGGGAGAATTAACAAGTGGCTAATTGTCAGAACAGCTTTGTGTAGGAGACCTGGGTTCAACAGCCTTTTATTTAATCAGTGAGTTGCTTTGTCTGCCTGCCTCTGTGTATCTCTTTTACTAGGCTTATGCTCCTCCAGTCATCAAGCTACAGATAGTATTCAGAGTTTTGTACCGTTAATTCAGCGCCAGAAAAATAAACACAGGCTGATGCTTCATTTTCTTTCTTTCTTTCTTTCTTTCTTTCTTTCTTTCTTTCTTTCTTTTTTTCTTTCTTTCTTTCTTTCTTTTCTTTCTTTCTTTCTTTCTTTCTCTCTTTGTCAATCGCTTACAAGATAATAGGTATAAGGTTAAACATAGTTATGAATACAAGAAATAAGTATAAATAAGAAAAATAAAAGAAACAAAAGGACAGGGACAGTAGGCTCATTGGTGCGCTGATGCACACCCCCTACAGACCTCTTAGGAAAGGGGTGAGGTCAATAGTAGGCAGTCTAAGGTTAAAGTTTTTGGGGTTTGGGGAAGAAACCACAGAGTCAGGTAGAGTATTCCAGACATTGACCACTCTGTTGCTGAAGTCGTATTTTCTGCAGTCAAGTTTGGTGCAGTTAACCTTGAGTTTGTATCTATTGTGTGCTCTTGTATTGTTATGGTTGAAGTTGAAGTATTCATTGACAGGTAGGACATTGCAATGTATGATTTTATATACTATACTTAGATCGGACTGAAGGCGGCATAGTTCTAGGAGTTCTAGGTCTAGAATTTCAAGTCTGGTAGCATAAGGTATTCTGCAACGAGTAAAGGAGTGGAGAACTTTTCTTGTGAAATATTTCTGGACTTTCTCAACTATGCTAATATCAGATACCTAATGTGGGTTCCAGACTGATGAGCTGTATTGGTCTAGCAAATCTTTTGTATGCTCTAGTTAGTAGTGTTATATTACCATGGAAAAAGCTATGTAGGATTAGGTTAACAACTCTTAATGCCTTTTTGGCTATGTAGTTACAGGGGGCTCCAGCACTTAGATCATTAGAAATGAGTATTCCAAGGTCCTTGACAAAGTTTGGATCATCAACTATTCAGCTTGTATTTTATTTTCTTGTTTTTTTTTTTGCCAATATGTAAGACAGAGCATTTATTTGTTGAAATTTGCTATTTGTTTGACCATTCTGATACATAGTCAAGGTCTTTTTGAAAGGTAGCAGTGTTTTCTATGGTGTTGAATAGCTTTACATAATGAGCGAAGAGAACACAATTGCTCTTAATATGATCACAGAGGTCATTTATGTAGATTATGAAGAGAGTTGGTCCAAGGACACTGCCTTGGGGGACACCACTATTGACAGGTACAGAATTTGATAGGACACTCCCAATTTTGACCATTTGTTGTCTGTTTGACAGTTATGCAAGTGTCCAGAGATACCATGATTTATTTGTAAACTTTATAAATAGATTTTACAAACCAGTTGTAGATTTTTCCAACATGGAGCAAACTCAGACAGAAACATGTTGCAAGTAACTTCAGTAGCCAACATTATACACAGCAGAGGACAGAAGCAGTTTCATTTTCAATAGACAGACTCAGAGCTCAACATAGCTTAAGAGCTGCAATGCTTAACATAACTGCCACGCTTAGGCTTCTTTTAGTTGCAGTTTCCAAACAGTCCTCATTGGCTGACTTAGTTGCTATGCCTATTCATTGGCTGACCTTTTTACCATGCTCTATTCCAGTTCATGAGTATAATCTGACAGATAGTCTTTGACTTACAACAGTTCATTTAGCGACCATTCAAAGTTACAACAGTATTGAAAAATGTGACTTTGGACTGTTTTTCATAGTTACAACCTTTGCAGCATCCCCGTAATCATGTGATCAAAATTCATGGGATCCCCTTTTGCAACCATCTGACAAGCAAAGTCAATGAGGAAGCCAGATTCACTTAACCAGGTTACTAACTTATCAAATCCTACCACTTAACAAGAAAGAAAGTCCAGAAAAGTCATAAAAGAGGGCAAAACTCACTTAACAATCCAACTTTTTGATTTGGTTGTGGTCATAAGTTGAGGACTACCTATATTAGGTAGATATTCAGTATAGGTAGTCCTCATTCAATGACTGTCTTGTTTAGCAACTCTGCAGTTGCGATGGTGATGAAAAAAATAACTTTGCAACCTCTCCTCACATTTCGCAGGACTGTTAGGGTCAGCTGTTAAGCAAAGGGTGTGTGTGTGTGTGTATGTCTGTGTGTATGAGTGTGTGTGTGTGTGTGTGTATAAGAAAAAATGTCAAATATAAACACCAAACATTAGTTGCTTATTTTAAATTACTTAAACTGGAATCTAGAATAATCTCCAATCCTGCTATATCGACATAAGTAAAGGCCCTGTCACACTGCCCAACGGATGCAAAACGTTTGTAAAAAGGACACAGCGGACAAGAAAAATGTTCCATCCGTTGTTATCCACTCTCAAAAGGGGCAAAAATTTGCATAACCAGAGCGGATAACACGGAAAGGAACGGATGGGGGGAGGACGCAGAGCGGATGGAAAGCGGATGTGGAACGGAAGCCCAGCAGATGGAAGTGGATGAGAGCGGATGGCACATCCGCAAGGCTTCTGGGGGACTTCAGCAAAGCGGACGCGGAACAGATGAAGTGGATGCCTAGCGGATGCACAGCGGATGAAGCGGATGCACAGCGGAAGCCTAACGGATGCCGAGCGTTAATTGCGCATGTGGGGAGGATGCATTGCGTAAGCCCCGCGGATATAAAGGGAAGCAGCTCGGAAGCAGGTCACCATTCAGAGGAAAGACCTGCTGCCGGACACATTGACTGCCTTGCCTGCCCTTCCTGCCAGCCTTGCTGTCTGCCTGCCTGCCAGCCTTGCTGCCAGCTTCCTTGCCAGCCTTGCTGTCTACCTGCCTGCCAGCCTTGCTGCCAGCTTCCTTGCCAGCCTTGCTGTCTGCCTGCCTGCCAGCCTTGCTGCCAGCTTCCTTGCCAGCCTTGCTATCTGCCTGCCTGCCAGCCTTGCTGCCAGCCTGCCTTCCAGCCTCCCTGCAAGCCAGCCTGCCAGCCTTGGTGCCTGCCTGCTTGCCAGCCTTCTGCCAGCCTTCCTGCCAGCCTTGGTGCTTGCCTGCCTGCCAGCCTTGGTGCCTGCCTTGATTCCTGCCAGCTTCCCTGCCAGCCAGCAACCCCACAACCATGGGGAAGAACAGAAAGCCTCAGCCATCTGCTGCCAGCCTTGGCAAGAGGGACAGGGCCACCATCCCACCCCCTGTCCCTCACTCTGCTTCTGCTGGGGCTTCTGTAGCATGGGCTCACTCTTCTGGGGCTGGAGCTTCTGCTGCTTCTGCTTCTGGAGGAGCTGATGATGCTGCTTCTGGAGGTGGTGCTTCTGCTGGTGCTTACTCTTCTGATGCTGCACCCCAATGGCGCTTCAGACAAGCACTCCAACACCAGCCACCTCCACAGCACCTGGACCCTTCACCCCTGAGACTGAGTGACCAAGAGGAGTGCCAGAGACTGGCTGGCTGGCTACCTGTGGACTTTATTTGGACACTTGACTTGGGTCATTTTTCTTTTATAGCTTGTTGTTATAAAGTCTATCTTTGATTCACACACTTGCTTCATTTCTTTTTTTTTAATAAAGTCTTGGTGGAAACTTTTAGAAATGATTTAAGCCTTTGCAGGCTTGTGGGATGGGTTAAGATAGCAGTGGGGTGGGCAGGGATACCTGTGGAATGAGCAGGGATACCTTTGGGATGGGTAATAGCTGTGGGATAGATAAACCTCCGGTGCAAGCATAGTGGGACTGTACAGTCCACCCTCCCAGGTGCCACACCTATGGCCCTTTATTATCAATAATAATTTAATCATTGATCCACACATTTCAACATAAACACAACTCTTTATTAAATGCCCTGTTCATTGTAGGCCCACCCAACATACATGGCACAATCTCATCCGTGTGATGAGACAGGCTGAAGGAAGCATCCATTAAACATCTATCATCCTGTCTTGCCACTCCACCGCTCCAGCTGGGGAGTTGCACCAGTGTTTCGGGAGGTTGCGCTGCTTCTTCCCTTCACATGAGGCTCTGTGGGGCCTTGCACATCCTCAGTGTCTATCAGGTTTTGTCCTTGCCTCCTTTCACCAGGCTCCATGTCCCCATTGCCTTGTTGGAGGTCCACGAGCCTGTTCTGCAAGACTGGGTAGCGGGTGCGCATGAGATTGTGCAGGATGCAGCAAGCTTCCACGATCCTCCTCACGGTCTGTGGGCGATGCTGCATGGTGGTGAGAAGTACCTGGAACCTGTTGGCCAGGATGCCAAAGGCATTCTCCACCACCCGTCTTGCCCTGGACAGCCTGTAGTTGAAGATCTTCTCTTCACGGGTGAGGCATCTGGTGGTGTAGGGCTTCATGAGGTAGGTTGTGAGGGAGAAGGCGTCATCCCCCACGATGAAGTAGGGCACATCTTGCGTGTCGTTGGGCAGTGGGTCTGGATCTGGGAAGCCCACGATGAGGTTGCGTTCCAGCCCCTCCTTGAGGTCACTGGCATTGTATACCTGGGCATCTGAAGCTGAGCCGTTGCCTGAAGCATCGATGTACATGAACTTGTAGTCAGCATCGACCATGGCGAAGAGGATGATGCTGAAGAAGCCCTTGTAGTTGAAATAAGTGGACCCCGAGTTGGCTGGAGCTTTACAGGTCACGTGCTTCCCATCGATGGCTCCAACGGTGTGGGGGAAGTTCCACCTCTGATACCACTGCTCTGCAACTTTCTTCCAGCCTTCTTCAGTGGAGGGGCACTGGAGGAGCTCCTCCAGGTATTCTTTGATGATGGCCTGCACCACTTCTCTGACCACAATGCTGATGGTGTTGTGTGGCACCCTCCAGCCATACTGCATGCTCCTGTAGGTGGTCCCTGAGGCCAGGTGGCGCAGAGTCAGTGCCACCTTGAGCCCAGGTTCCAGGCTGGGCCGGAGGTTGGTGTTTGCCTTGGTCAACCTGGGTGTCAGCCGCTGCACAACTTCGTCAAACATGGCTGGAGGCATCCTCATGAAGTTTTGGAATGCACGAGTGTCTTCGTTCCTCAGCTCCACCATCAGCTTGTTGTACAGTCCGTCCTCTGCTCTTCTGGCGAACCATCTTCGTACCCAGACGCTTCTTGGCCGCCTCCTTTTCTTCCCGTAGTAGAGTTCACAGAGCCTGTAGATGGCTTCGCACTGTTGCAGAACGATGGTGACTACCAAAAGGACTGTGTTACGATCCATGGTAGACATGACTGGATGCTGTGGAAGAGGAAGAGTCAGATGAAGGCTGCAGAGGTCTGCACATCTGGGCTGCTGGGCTGAAAGTGAGATCCAGGTGAGTTGCTCCCCCTTTTTATAGGCAGTATAGGTTTTCCACTATGTGTCCCTTTGCATCCTCTAGGCATCCTCTGGACATCCTTAATATCCGAGATAGGTCCCCTCTGCGAACGTTTTTTCCATTTTAAATGCTTTCTTTGCGAGCTGCATCCGCTTTCATCCTTTCTCCATCTGTTCTGCATCCATTCCGCGTCCGTTCCGCTTCCTCCCTGCGTCCGTTTACCGCTGGAGCAGATCGAGTTGCGCAGATACGTAGCGGATGCCTAGCGGATATAGTGGATGCGTAACGGATGCAGAACGGATGCCTAGCGGATGCAGTATAGACACATTGGATACATTTTCCGAGCAAAAGTTTTGAGCAGCTCAAAACCCTCTGAGCGGATGAAACGTCAGTAGACGGATGCTGGATGGATAGAGAGGAAACAAAACGGACGCAGTGAGTACAGAACGGATGCATCGCGTTAACCAACGGACGGTAAGTGTTTTTCTCCGTTTTACATCCTCTTTCCATCCGTTGGTGCAGTGTGACAGAGACTTAAGGTAGTCCTCGATTTGAAACCATTTGTTTAATGGCTATTTGTTTGAAGTTGCAGTGCACTGAAAGAAGCGACTTACAATTGGTCTTTGCACTTACAGCCATTGTAGCACCTCCATGATCACATTATCAAAATGTGCATGTCTGGCAACCAGCCTGTTTTTCCAACAGTTGTACAGTCCCGAAATCATGTGATGGCAACCTTTCCAGTAGACTTCCAACAAGCAAAGTCAATGCGGAGAGCCAGATTTGCTTAATGACCCCGTGATTCACTTAACAACTGCAATGATTCACTTAACAACCATGGACCAAAAGGTCTTAAATTCAGTGCAATTCACTTCCTAACATCCTTGCTTAGGAACAGAAATGCTGGTCGCAATTGTGGTTGCAAATCGAGGACTACCTGTAACAATGCACATTGTTATAACCATCTACTGACAAGGGTTTTTATTCTCCCTTATGGTGAAAAGGGAAGATTGGCAAGGAGCATTTATGGGTTGAAGTGAAACAGAAAACAGTGCTTCTCGCAAAAAGATTAGATATCACATTTTGTTTTGCTTTACTTTCTAAACTTTTAAAAGGCAACTTGCAGAAAGGAGATTAACATATAGGTCACTCTAATCCAAGGGTCTTCAAATTTGACAGCTTTAAGGCTTGTGGGCTTCAACTCCCAGAATTCCTCCTTCAGTCATGTTAGCTCAGGAATTCAGGGAGTTGAAGTCCACAAGTCTTAAACTTGCCATGTTTGAAGACCCTTGCTCTAGTCACTTCCACCTGATCTAGGAAGATCACAGCTAGTAGAGGAGACAAAATTGTTCTTAATAGTAAGAAATTTCTTCCACTGCTCCTCTCTCTCTCTCTCTCTCTTTCCTCTTAGCACTGGAAACAGTACAGGTAGTTCTCAACTTATAACCATTCATTTAGCGATCATTCCAATGGCACTGAAAAGAGTGGCTTATGACCGATCCAAGCACGGTCATGTGATCAAAAATTCAAGCAATTGGCAACCGGCCTGTGTTTACGATGGTTGCAGTGTCCCAGGGTCATGTGATCATCATTTGAGATCTTCCCAGCTGGTTTCTCACAAGCCATCAATAGGGGAAGTCAGATTTGCTTAAAGATTGTGTGATTTTCTTAACAACCGCAGTGATTTGGTTAACAACCATGGCAAAAATGCTGCAAAATCAGACATGAGTCACTTAACAATTGCCTTGCTTAGAACAGAAATTCTGGTCAGCATTGAGGTGGTAAGTAAAGGTAAAGGTTCCCCTCACACATACGTGCTAGTCATTTCTGGCTCTAGGGGGTGGTGCTCATCTCCGTTAAAAAGCCAAAAAGCCAGCGCTGTCCAAAGACGTCTCCGTGGTCGTGACTAAATGTTGAAGGTGCACAGACTGCTGTTACCTTCCCACCAAAGTGGTTGTCATACCCCTGCTGGAGACTGACTCCGAGGGAGAGGAAAAACAGCCAACAGGGAGTGGAAGTGTGAGTGGAAGGTTGTGGAGGAGGCTGGGGAAGGACACAGGCTGGCTGGGCAATCAGAGGAAGACCCAGGCCCATCCCCTCTCCATCCTAGGGCATGCAGGGAGCAGAGGATGAGGGAGAGATGTGAATGGCATGGTCTATAGGGGACAAAAGGGCCTTGATCCTCTTCATGGGCTGCAGCTGGGAGAACTGGTTAAAAGGACGGACATGCATATGGGCCAGTGCTGGAAACAAAGCGTGGAAATATCTCTAGTCTGTCATTCCTCTCTGAGTTTGGCGTCCTTCCCAGTGTGTGTTCCGATATCTGTGGACGTCTTCCTTATCTTGCCTGGTTCCTTTAATTGCTTCAGTGTGGTTTGTGTTGTTTTTACTCTTTATAATTTATAGGCATTTTTAGTTTAAACGGCATTTCCTCCTTTTTGTAAATGCTTGTGGGGGAGTTTTTTGTCTCCAGTCAAGGATATTTGGAGCTTGGAAGCAAAGTGAAGGAATAAAAGGGGCTTCACCTGTATTTGTGTCTATGTTTACTTTGTATCCCACCCTGGGTCATCACAGTGGTCCCTATTTTTCTATGTGCATTTTTACATGCTTTTGAACCGCCAGGTTGGCAGAAGCTAGGACAAATAATAGGAGCTCACTCCATTATGCAGTGCTAGGGATTCGAACCGCCGAACTGCCGACACTTTCTGATCGATAATCTCAGTGTCTTAGTCACTTAGCCACTGAGCCACCGCGTTTCTCGCATCCGTAAGTCAAGGACTACCTGTAATTTTCTATCCTAAATTTAGCACAAGGGTTTTTTTTGGGGTCGTTGCAAACATTTGCAATTTTTGGAAAAAAATTGCAAATTTAAAGTGATTTTCCTGTGTTATAACACCCCAATCTCTGTTTATGCGGATCCAAAAGTAAGCATGCCATCAGGTTCGTTCAGAAATCCTTATGCATTGTTGACTCTGCTGTGTCAGTGAACCCAATGAATGTCACAATAAACAGTCACAGGCTCTCTAGAAGAGAGCAAAGATCACCACATTGGCCTGGAGACTTGCAAAGCAGTGAAAACGGGGAAAAATCTACATGACTTATGTTTTGATTTCCCCTGTTCTTCTAAAAGTTCATTCTATTTTATTTTTGCAACAACCTCGTAAGGTTGATTAAACTGTTCCAAGTTGAATTCAGTCAACTTTATGGTTAAGGAGGATTTGAAGCTTTATCTCCTAATCAAAATCTATACAGGTAGCGTTTGACTTACAATAGTTCACTTAGTGACCATTTGAAGTTACAACAGCACTGAAGAAAGTGACTTGTGACCATTTTTCACACTTATGACTGTTGAAGCATCCTTCTGGTCACATGATTTACATTCGGGTGCTTGACAAGTCGCTTACATTTATAACGGTTGCAATGTCACGGGGTCATGTGATCACCATTTGCGAACTTCTGACAAGCAAAGTCAGTGGGGAAGCCAGATTCACTTAACAACCGTATTACTAATGTAACCACTGCAGTGATTCATTTAACAAACGTGGCAAGAAAAGTCGTAAAATGGGAAAAGATTCACTTAACATATTTCTCACTTAGAAACATAAATTTTGGGCTCAATTGTGGTTGTAACCTGAGGACTAATTGTTATCACTTCTTGAAAGTACATAAATACAGATAGTACTCGATTTACAAGCATTGAGACCTTCCCAGAAAACTTCCAACAAACAAAGTCAATGGGTGAAGCCAGATTTGCTGAATGACTGCCTGATTCCAGGGAGAGGATTCGACCGGTTTGGACCGGTTCTATAGAACTGGTTGTTATAATTCTGCACAGTTCGGAGAACCGGAAAATTGTGCCCCTGGCTGGCCCTGCCCCTCTCTGCCCAGTCAGTCCTTATCGCACATGCACAACATCGCTGACTACATTCTTCCCTGCCTAGTCACTCCTTAAGGTATTTTTTCCCTCCCAACGATCAGCTATTCCTATGATCAGCTGTACTGGGATTCCCCTCGCTTACTTACTGCTTCACCCAAGAGGCTTCCCCGAAGTCCAGGAAGGGAAAAAACGGAGGGCGGTGCACCCACGCCCCCACGCTCTATTTTTTGCCTTCCTGGACTCCAGGGAAGTTTTCTGGGAGCAAAAATGCTCCCAGAAGCCCCCCGGAGGCTTCCCTGAGGCCCAGAAGGTCTTCTGAGATGACATCTTGGCTAGAGCAGGGGTCCCCAACCACCGGTCCCCGGACTGGTACCGGTCCATGGATCATTTTGTACCGGGCCACAAAGCTTGGGCGCCACCATCTTGTTTCAACGGCGCTTCCGGGTTTTCAGTTGGAAAGTGGCGTTTGAAGGAATCCTCACACCTTAGTTTCATCGAAGGGAGGCTTCGACCGAAGAGCCGTCCCGATGGTGGTGGAGTCTCGCGTTACTCAGGTACCGGTCGGTGGAAGAATGAATAATCGTGAAACCTGATACAAAAAAGGCTGGGGACCACTGCGCTAGAGAGTCACAGCTGGCTTCCATATTCATGTATTTTTAGCCCCAAGTAAAGGGCCTTCCCCTTGCCCCAGGAATTTCACTTGGTCCCCATTCAGTTTAAATTTTAAACTTGCTCTTCCTAAGACACCAACATGATCAATTTTATGTTTGCTTTGCCAGTTATAAAGTTAATCAAATTAACTTTGATTAATTAAAGAAAGAGATGGGATAGCTTTCTTTCTGAAGTGGCATTGTCCAAATAGGAGCTCTGTAGATATGCTAGCTTCAGTTCCCATAATTTCCTAGCCTGAAAGGCTATTGTACCTGAAGGCCGGGGGAATTGTGGGAATTGAAATATGATACCAGCCAAAGGCATCTGCTTGGGAAAGGCTGCTGAGGATTTATTTCAAATGATGAAATGGCAGTAGGGTTAATGTTCAAACATAATGCAGGTGGTGTCCACTTGCCTTCACAGATCCTGAAGCAATGGCGTCCTATTTTAAGAATATCATATACTCTGACAAGGAATGGGAGCTCTTAATTTTGATCAGGACTAGGAAAAACTAAGCGTCTTTAGCCACTGCTGCACAATAAGCTACTGCTGAGCAACCTAGGAGCCTAACATCACAACATCAGCAGGCTGATTTGAAATGCTAATGATGAACTCTTATCATATTAATTACCTAATATGAAGTCTTGGGGGACATTTATTGTGGAGGCCAGCGGGAGTGTTTGGTTTATAGCCCTGACCACTGCAGAAACTTTCCTGTTGAGGAAAATTAATTACATAGCAGCATAAAAATCCATTAAAACCAACGCAATATAAAATACACTGCACTTACCCAAAGTCAGCTGTCATAGAAAAGATTTGCAGTCCTCCAGTCAAGCAAAGACATTGGCTTCCATGAGAACAAAAACCTCTCCTTACAGAACCACAAAGAAAAATTAATTTGTTAGAAAAGCAAACTACAGCTTATTGTTTCTAGGGCTGTTGTGAATCCTGATATTTTCTGTACTCTGAAAAACACAGCCATTGTAAATAATGGTTTACCACAGCCTAGAATCCATGTTTGATGTTACAACTTGATCTGAATAAAAATGTGCTTTAGAATTCTGTTAAATGAATCCTGGGATGAATATTTTTTTTGTCTTAAATGAGGGGCCTATATTTATAAACCAACAAATGAGGTTTATATTTGGCCATTGATGAGAATTCTGGGAGCTAAAGTTTAAACAGGTTAGTTTGACGGAATGAATTATGCAAAGCTTTTTTTTTAGGTTTTACATTGTAGTTTTTTTAAAAAAAATTATTGGTTTTAAAATAAACATAAACAAACAAAACATAAAAACATTAAGCCATCTTGCATATATATGCATACAGTGTGCCGGTTGGTTTACAAATTGTTTTGTGCTACCATTTCGTAGTCTTCAATTACAATTACATTATATATCCTCTCATACTTTCAATCAAATATCAAGTACATTAATATCTTTATTAATCAATCGTTGACTATACTTTTATTCATATTTTATAAAATAATCATATTTTACCTAGTTTATTTTATAACAATTCATATTATCCTTCCAGATCTATCCTCGAATCATTTTGTGGATATAATTAAAAAAACAGAAAAAAAAGAAAATACATCTTTATATATTTATTATTTTCTAAAAATCGACATATTTCATTACTATGTTTTGTTATCTAACCATTGATAGAATAGATCCCAAATTTTATAAAATTGCTTATCATCTTGTTCTCTAATTTCAAATGTCAATTTACTCATTTCAGCACATTCCAATATTTTCTTAATGATCTCCTCCTGTGATGGTATCTTCTCATTTTTCCAGTTTTTAGCAAATACAATCTTAGCCACTGTTAATACATTTACAATCAGATATTTCAAATCTTTACTATATAATTCAGGCAAAATTCCCAATAAAAAAATCTCTGGTTTCAAGTCTATATGCTTATTTGTCATTTTTTCCAGCCACATGTGGATTTTAGTCCAATATTTTAGGTTTTACATTGTAGTTTTGTGGTCTTTGTCATTGCAAAAAAAAAAAAAAAAAAAAGGCAGGAAACCTTGTCATCAATATTCTACAGTTTGGCCAGAAAAAGCTGAAGGTGGGGTGCAAAAATAATATATAAAGTTTGTCTCTTCCAATTATTATTGTTAAAAAGGTAAAAAAAAAAAAAAGTTAAGATGGCCCCTGCAACCACACAATCAATATCCCGCCCATTTTTACATGTTTTGTGTATGTCTACTTTATCTGGCCTTTTCTGGCCATGTACTGCATGTTATAAATTTCAACCCAGCATCAATTGGCCATTGCCTCAAGCCATCTGAAAGAACATTGTAACTGAAACATTTAATTACTCTATGAAATAAAAATGTTTTCACGGTAAGAAGAATATATAAATCTGTCTTGAAATATTTGGATGAATATGCTTAATGAAACATTGATGATAAAAGTTGCCAACAATGTAATGTCTGCATTTCATACATTGCATTAAAGTCTGTTGGCCTTTACTTACTATAGATTGTGTACACAGACTGTTTAGTAAGCCAATATTTATGGCTTAGCTTGTTGTGTAAACCCAGTCAATTGCTGGGTTAAAGGGTTAAGGCATTAAACTAAAATCAAAGATATCCAGGTTGAGGTTCACTGATGGCCACGGAAATCTACTGGATGGTATTGGGTTAGTCATTTTCTGAGCCTTTCTCCATTACTCATTCTTGAATCTGCAGAAAAATAATATATGCTGGCATAGCATTAGTTATTTCCATCAAGATCCCTCTTGTATCTTTGTCCCCAATCACTTGACTTCCCTCCCAAAGAATAGTGGCAAAATCTATTGATGTTCTTGAAGGCTGCCCTTCGGTGGTTTCAGTATGAGAGGGATGCTATTCTAACACTGATACTTCTAAGCACAATTTAAGGCCATCTCACTTCCTAGCTGGGAAAACATATTTGGGGCTTAGAGTATGTTGGGGGATAGTGTTCCTGGGAAATGACTGTGCTATCAGAAGCAGTGTGCAGCAGCAGCCAAAAAAGCTAATGCAATCCTAAATTGCATTAACAGAGGAATACAATCAAGATCAAGTGAGGTACCAATACCACTCTATAAAGCCTTAGTAAGACTACACCTAGAGTACTGCATCCAGTTTTGGTCACCACAGTATAAAAAGATGTTGAGACTCCAGAAAAAGTACAGAGAAGAGTAACCAGGATGATTAGAGGACTGGAGACCAAAACGTATGAAGAACGGTTACAGGAACTGGGCTTGGCTAGTCTAGTGAAGAGAAGGACCAGGGGAGACAGGATAGTGGTCTTCCAATATTTGAGGGGCTGCCACAGGGAGGAAGGGTCAAACTATTTTCTAAAGCACCTGAAGGCCAGACAAGGAATAATGGATGGAAACTGAACAAGGAGAGATTTAACCTGGAGATAAGGAGAAACTTTCTGACAGAGAACACTCAACCAATGGAAGAGCTTGCCCTTGGAAGTTGTGGGAACACCATCACTTGAGACCTTCAAGAAGAGATTGGACTGGCATCTGTCAGAAATGGTGTAGGGAATCCTGCTTGGGCAGGGGGTTGGTCTAGATGACCTATAAGGTCCCTTCCAACTCTGATTATCTGTATCTGTATCTGTAAGTTGTAATGGGGTATTTTCTCAGACCCATATTTCTTATAGCAGGTGTTTTTGTAGGGAAAAATGGTAAAAGAGAGTGGATCCTTAGCCTCCTGAAGCATCTGAAGATGAGCAGAACATAAATGTATCTAATTATTTCAGTTTTTAAAAATCCTTTATGCCAGGTAATCCTCAACTTATGACCGCAATTGAGCCCAAAATGTCTGTTACTAAGCAAGACAGTTGTTTAGTGAATTTTGCCTCATTTTATGACATTTTTGCCACAGCTGTTAGTGAACCATCCTACTTGTTAAATTAGTAACACAGTTGTTAAGTGAATCTGCGTCCCCATTGATTTTGCTTGTCAGAAGTTTGCAAAAGGTAATCAAGTGACTCCAGGACACTGCAACCATCATAAATACGTGCCAGTTGCCAAGTGTCCAAATTTTGATCACCTGATCATGGGGATGCTGCAGCAGTCATAAGTGTGAAAAACATAAGTCACTTTTTTCAGTGCCACTGAATAGAATAGAATACTTTATTAGCCAAGTGTGATTGGACATACAAGGAATTTGTCTTAATGTAAATACTCTCAGTATACATAAAGAAAAGACACATTCATTAAGAATCAGGAATCATAACGTATAACACTTAATGATAGTCATAGGGTACAATCAACAATCAAATCATACAAGGAAAAAATTGTAAAAAAATTGTAAAAAAATTGTAAAAAAAATGTAAAATTGTAAAATAATTGTAAAAAAAATTATTTAAAAAAATGTAACTTTGAATGGTCACTAAATGAACTGTTGTAAGTCAAGGACTACCTGCACTTTATAAGTCAACTCAAGATAGCCAACACACCTAATATTCCTTCCTCTCCCTATCTTCATCACAACAACAATTCTGTGAGGTTGGTTGGGCTGACCCAAATCCAGCCTGCTTTTATATCTGAAGTGGGCAGGGGGTCTAGATCTCACAAGCTCCTGGTTTATAGGCCAGCACCTTAACCACTATACCAAACTGGCTTTTTTAATTTAAACTGAATGAGTGAATGAATAAACAAGAATATATTTAGTCTGCCTGGTGTGTACTGCACATATTCTGGACATGTGCATATGTTAGTGATTTCTATGCACACTATTCCCAAAGACTCTGAGCATCTTACATCTACTAACAAACAATGAATTAAATCACATTTACTAGTAAAGAAATAATTAAAATAGTGGTTACTATCCTGGCTCATACAGCTTGTGACAACCTATTGTTAAAAATTTCTGGAGTTTTGCAAGCCTCTGAGAGTCCTGCCTCCCAGTGTCACCAATCAACTGTTTGGTGGGGAGTCATGCAGCACATTAGTGACAATGGAGCTGGCCAGTTATCAAACATTTACCCCTGGTTAAAAACAACGAGCTTCAGCTTAATGCATCACCAAATTAGTATCTCTTCCATTACTCTTACTTGTTTTGGGTTCAGAAGAAAACCTGGATATCAGTTAGATGAGATTCAAAAAGAAACAAAAACATTTGAGTCCTTCTGAAATATCAAAAATTAATCTTAAGAGATTTGCAAGGAAAACTGAATTTACTATGCCAAGCTCAAACATTCTGGCTGCGTAATATTTTACATTCACATTTGATAGAACTACTTTGAAAAATATTGATTTAAACTGCACGCTGCTTGATTTACAGGTTTCCTAGTAAAGGACCAGGAAGTCTCACAGGTGCTTAGCATTCAAGCCATAAATTGCTCCAGTAAAATCTACTTTTATTCCTTTGCTTAGGGAAATAACTACAATTTTAGTATCTGATAAACGTTACCAGAGAGCATGGTCTTTGCTTGTGGCAGTAACAGCTATGTGAGTTCATATCCACTAATGTGGAATAGCAAGCAACCTGTTTTTAGTCCACATTTTGCAGTCACAAAGTTGAATGAAACAGAACAGTTTTCTCCAGTTTTAGCTGGGCCCAGTCATAGTCCCTCATGACACCTGTTGATTAGAATGATTTGTAGCATCTTATTCAGCTTTTCCAGATGGCTGCATTTAAAGTGCCATCCATCAGTCTCTGTGCTGGCCGAAAAATATGCCAGCATTAATTGTACTGCCTCGATTCTAACAAGGCTGACAAATGATGCTGACCTTATGCGTCTTGGCAGACAAAGTTTAGGAAAGAATTTTATCCAATTATTTTCCCTCTCCAATTTATTGGCAGGAAAATAGCGATCTTCTCCTTAACCCAGGATGGTGTGAAACTACGCAAGGGTTGGCAGTTTCTCAGAACCACAGTTTTAGTCACTTGTCAAGTTGCTCAACTAACAGATCGTAAGTGCAAAGGGATGCACAGGATGAAATGGATAAGATTTGCCCCAGTTTTCCTGCTTGGTGCAATCCCTCCTCCATGGCTGTCGATCCATCAGGCTATTTCTGAACACAAGTTTAACCCTCTTCTGAAAGGGTGCTAAACCTGTGTCTAAAAATAGCCTGGCTAATCACAACCACAAAAGAAAATGAGTTGGGGTGTGTGTATGATTTTTTTTTTCTTCTCCTCAACTAGCACTTCAACTGAATGACAAAAAGTCAGCAAAGAATCCAAGCCAGTGCCATCCAAGCATCTTGAGCTGGGTTGATAGCAATGAGCTTTGACTTCTGTGAAAGCGGACAGGTAGCCCTTGGCTACAATTGACCCCAGAATTTCTGTTGCTAAGCAACCCAATTGTTAAATGAGTCTTGTCCCATTTTACAAACTTTCCTGCAACAGTTGTTAACGGAATGGAATGGAATGGAATGGAATGGAATAGAATAGAATAGAATAGAATAGAATAGAATAGAATAGAATAGAATAGAATAGAATAGAATAGGAATAGGGAAAGAATAGAATGGAATGGAATGGAATGGAATAGAATAGAGAAAGAATAGAATAGAACAGAACAGAACAGAACAGAACAGAATAGAATGCTACACTTTATTGGCCAAGTGTGATTGGACAACAAAGAATTTGTCTTTGGTGTAAATGCTCTCGGTGTACATAAAAGAAAAGACACATTTGTCAAGAGTCAAGAATCACAAGGTACAACACTTAATAGTAGTCATAGAGGACAATAAGCAATCAAATCAAACCAGAAAACAGCCAATATAAGTCGTAAGGATACAAACGACAAAGTTACAGTCATAGAGAATCACTGCACTTGTTAAATTACAGGGCTGTTAAGTGAATCCGGCTTCTCCGTTGACTTTCCTTGCAAGAAGGTCGCAGAAGCTGATCACTGCAACCATCATAAATATGAATCCGTTCCCAAACATCCGAATTTTGATCACATGGGGATGTTGAAAAGGTCGTAGGTGTGAAAAGTGGCCGTAGGTCATTTTTTTGGTTGTAACTTCAGTCACTAAATGAATGGTTGTAAGTCAAGGACTACCTGTAATGACCAATCATATTTTTTTTAAAAATCCTTGGGGGATATAATGACTGTCTGCAAAAGCCATTGAGAGCTTTGGAAGTGAGTCTTGGGTCTTCTCTGACTTTGCCTGTCAGAAGGCCACAAAAGGTGATCACATGACCCCAGGACACTGCCACAGTCATAAACACCAGTTGCCAAGACTCTGAATTTTGATCATGTGACAGGGCAACTGTCATCACCAGTGTAAGAAAAGGTCATAAGTCACTTTTTTCAGTGCTGTTGTTAACTTGGAATGCTTCACTAAATGAACTGCTGCATGTCGCGGGCTACTTGTATTCTCCCCTTTTGAGTTTTCCATACGTTTGTACATCTTTGCCACTGAATAGGATCAGGGATTCTTGTAAAACTACTGATATGTACAAGATGAGTGAACAAATAGCCCCAACATTGGGTGCCTGTTCTTTTTTTATTTATTTAATTCATAAACAATATCATTCAATCACCTGCAGTGCAAAAAAAAAAGTAACTGCCCTTTGAGATTCATTAACTGATTCCACCACTTTTCACTTGCAGTCAAGGAAACACTTCCTGAGAAGGTGATCAGCCTCTCATTTTCATGGGGAGGAATTCTGGCCCATTTCTTTTTGGCTAGCTACTTCAACTCAGGAATATTTGAAAGTTTTCTTTCTCATTTTAGGTCCTACCACAAAATGCAGCCTGCAAGAGACTGAACAGCTAGTAATAGGGCCCCAATGAGATGTTAACATTATTATGTGATTTTTTTAAACTTGATAGTTACATATATATATATATATATATATATATATATATATATATATATATAT
>BLBF01020445.1:0-92097 GCA_015471245.1 Laticauda colubrina | reverse complement strand
ATATATATATATATATATATATATATATATATATATATATATATATGTTTTCTTAAGTTTTCGCGGGTACTTACATGTGTGCTGTTCAGCTTCCTTCGGGTATTATCCCACATCATTGTAGTTCTGTTAAAGTTGTAGCAACGTTTCAGCAGAATCTCATCTGCCATCATCAGGCTTCTGTATGGATATGGGTCTTACAGCTCCTGGTTTTAAATTTGAGGCTGGTCCATTCTGATTGGTTGGGAGCCTGGACCTGTTTCATTGGACTTGGAGTTTGATTGATTGGTGTTCCTGGTTTCTTCTGTTTGTTTTGTGGCTTTGATTGGCTGGCAACAGTCTGTTCTTGTGTTGGAGGCTTTTAGTGCAGCTTGGCTCCATGTGAAGGGACGGCTGCTCTTCATTAGCAAGCTGGGTTTCACCTGGGTGCCTGGTGGGGGGGTTAGGTTGGAGCTATCAGAGGGAGTCTGTTTTTGCCCAGGTGTTTGCCTGGCTTGTGGCACGGAGATCTTTCTCTTTGAGAGTGCTGGCTTCCAAATGATTGACAGTCTGGTGGAATCATCTCTTCTATTCATGCTGTCAGGTCTTTTTTCAATCTCTATGGCTTCTCTGATGATTCTGTGGCTGGGGTTTTCTATAGTGGCTAGGATTTTAGTGCCATTGAAGTTGATGTTGTGACCTGTGGTTTTCATGTGTTGGACTAGTGAGGAGAACATGTAGAACAAGAAGATCTGCTTGTAAGTTTTGACGTGGTTTCACTGTTCACTCAAGTCCCAATAAAAGAAACTCTTGAAATCATCAAAAATAAATACCAACCAGCCAAAGACCTCATGGAACTAACAGAACACTGCCTAACCAACACATATTTCATATACAAAGGACAAAGATACAAGCAAATTGAAGGAGCCCCTATGGGATCACCACTGTCACCCGTCATTGCAAACCTGTTCATGGAAGAATTCGAATCCAGAGCCCTGGCTATTGCCACCCACAAACCCAAACTATGGCTAAGATACATCGATGACACATTTGTGATTTGGCCCCATGGAAAAGAAAACCTAAACAATTTCCTAACACACCTAAACAACACACACCCCAAAATCAAGTTCACCATGGAAACGGAAATAAACAAACAACTACCATTCCTAGATGTACTAATCTACAAAAGAACAGATGGCACACTGGGACACACCATATACCAAAAGAAAACACACACCAACCGCTACCTCAACGCCCGATCCCACCACCACCCAGCACAGATAAATTCCGTAGCGAAAACACTAATTACCAGAACCAAACGCCTGGCAGATAAGACACATATAAAGACTGAACTATGCACCCTGACTGAAGTATTGACAGCCAATGGCTTCCACAAAAACAAAATCACCAACTTGATCCACAAAAACACACCAAGACAAAACAGAGACCTAGAAGATCAACAGATCCATGGAACAGCTGTCCTGCCCTACATAAGAGGTACCACAGATAAAATCAGTAAGATACTACACAGGCATCACATCAAGACTGCCTTCAAAACAGACAAAAATATAGCAGCCATCCTTAAAAACCCCAAAGACAAAACTGACCTGGAAAACCAAGGCATATACGAAATTCCCTGTACATCATGCCCAGCCACATACATTGGACAGACCAATAGAAGAATAAGTACCCGCCTAGAGGAACACAAAAATGCAGTAAAAAAGCTGGAACACACCTCCTCACTAGTCCAACACATGAAAACCACAGGTCACAACATCAACTTCAATGGCACTAAAACCCTGGCCACTATAGAAAACCCCAGCCACAGAATCATCAGAGAAGCCATAGAGATTGAAAAAAGACCTGACAGCATGAATAGAAGAGATGATTCCACCAGACTGTCAATCATTTGGAAGCCTGCACTCTCAAATAGAAAGATCTCCATGCCACAAGCCAGGCAAACACCTGGGCAAAAACAGACTCCCTCTGATAGCTCCAACCTAACCCCCCCACCAGGCACCCAGGTGAAACCCAGCTTGCTAATGAATAGCAGCCGTCCCTTCACACGGAGCCAAGCTGCACTAAAAGCCTCCAACACAAGAACAGACTGTTGCCAGCCAATCAAAGCCACAAAACAGACAGAAGAAACCAGGAACACCAATCAATCAAACTCCAAGTCCAATGAAACAGGTCCAGGCTCCCAACCAATCAGAATGGACCAGCCTCAAATTTAAAACCAGGAGCTGTAAGACCCATATCCATACAGAAGCCTGAAGATGGCAGATGAGATTCTGCTGAAACGTTGCTACAACTTTAACAGAACTACAATGACGTGGGATAATACCCGAAGGAAGCTAAACAGCATATATATATATATATATAAAATGTGGCTCAAGAGAATTCCGCTTCATTCAATGCAGACCAGGCATCAACTTCTGAGACATCCCATAGGATGAATTGTTTATAAAAACAAGACAAGGAAGGTACAAAAAGGAAGGTACAGGTGTAGGGTGACAAAATTGAATGAGAACAAAGGAAAGCAATCCAGTATCCTATAATCTCTCATACTGTTAGCCCCACTAAATAGCCCAGACCAAGAAAATAACTCCATAGGCAGAGTAAAAGTACTTTGATTGAGGCTGTTTGTACTAACAGAATCTTGCAAGTCTGATTCTAAATATGCCTCAGCATTTGCTCATTAAAGCTCACTGCTGAAGAATACAAAACTTCCTGGGATCAGGAAGTCTCTGTTTGTGCTTCTTTTTAGCCATAGGCAAATACATCAACACAACCATACGGCCTGCAAGCTACTCAAGAGTTCACCTTTTGGAGGAGATGAGCAGCATAAAAAAATAAAAAATCAAATAAAATAGCTATAAGGTCTATCATCCAGAACATCTGTATTGTTCTTCTTCACCATGTCTTGTCAGACTTCACCCCGGGTTGGTAGTAAATCTCAGTTTCTCCAAACATTTAACTCTGAAGATTCACACATGGCTGGACTAGGTCAGAAAACAAATTGCCAGTAAGAATGGATCCTTAAATGTAAAAGTTGATTTGCCATTGCAAAACAAAGCAATCAGAGCATCGGTACCAAGCTTATGCTCCAGTATTTAAACACAAGGCTCTTTCTTCCTGCCTGAATTAACAAGATATTTGACTGGATTTATTTGCTGGCCATGAGAGCCAGCAAATATAATGTATGTGATGCCTCTCTTTAGGCCAGAAACCCCTGGTTCCAGTCTGAAAACTCTCAGCCCTGATGCCTTGTAGAGTTGAACATTTGGAATTATTGTCTTGTTGCTTCAACTAATATAATCTGATATCCTCCTGTAGAAAGCTGTGGTACAAAACACTGTACATTAATGGTGGCTGAAGCATTCAGATCCCAAGACAACAGAAAAAGAACATAAAACCATAATACAGGTGGACCTCAACATATGACTACAATTGGGTCCAGAATTTCCATTATAAGTCATTGTGGTTGTATATCAATGGTCATAAGTGCGAGGACCAATCATAAATCACTTGCTTTAGTGCTGCTGTAAGTTTCCACAGTCACTAAATGAATGGTTGGAAGGTTGGGACTACCTATCAATCATTCCTGAGAAATTGGCTTCAGAAGGACACTGCGAGTGCATGAGAATCCAAAATCCCTCCAAATATAGCAGCTCCCAAGAATATATGATAGCAAACAAAACAACAAAGCTATCTACTCACTTTGCTAATGCACACCACTATGCAATCAATCATTTGCTTACCAGTGGTTTGTTGGATAACCAGAATTGGCAGGTTTTCATTCTGTGTTTTTTAAGCCATGTAAGCAGGCAAACCATATAAAAATTAATCCTCAACTTCCAACCATAGTTGAGCCCAATTTTTTGTTGCTAAGTGAAACATTTGCAAAGTGAATTTTGCCTCGTTTTATGCTGTTTCTTGTCATGGTTGAAAACTGAACCACTGCAGTTGTTAAGTGAGCAACACAGTTATTAAGTAAATCTATAGGACTTCATAAGAAGGGCACAAAAGTTGATCGCATGGCCCTGTCATAAATATGAGTCAGTTGCCAAGCATCTGAATTTTGTTCATGTGACTATGAGGATATTCTAACTGTGTGTGAAAAATGGCCGTGTCACTTTTTTCAGTGTCATAATTTTGAACAATCATGAAATGAATTGTTTTAAGTCGAGGATTACTTGTAGTCAGTCTCTACTTCTACAACACTATGGAGTAGAAATGTCTTTCCCGGGACCCTAAGCCGAGAAGCAAAGGGAATATGGGGTGCTCCCTTCTCTCCGTTCTCTCTGCTCTCCACCTGGGAAGCAGCAGCAACAGGAGAATCCAGAAAAGGAAAGAGCAGGGAAATCCACAGGATTAACAGAGTTGGAAGGGACCTTGTAGGTCATCTAGTCCAACCCTCCTCCCCGGTCCAAGATGGAGACCCTACATCATTTCTGAAGGATGGCAGTCCAGTCTCTTCTTGAAAGCTTTCAAAGATGAAGAAGCTCCCACCATTTCTGAAGGCAAATCTGTTCCATTTGGTTGATTGTTCTGGCTGCGCGGAAAAAATTCTCCTTATTTCTTAGGTTGAGTCTCTCCTTGATCAGCTTCTACCCATCATTCCTTGTCTGGCCTTCAGGTGCTTTGGAAAATAGCTTGACCCACCCACCTAACCCCTTCTGACCAGCAATGCTGGTCACCAAAAAGGCGGCAAAAGCGTGGGTCATTTCTCTTTCCCCGCAAAGCAAAGGGACGACCCAAGACCAGAAGAGCAAGCCAAGGAAGGCGGGGGGGGGGGGGGTCCCCGGGGGGGGAAGCCCGTGCTGGGGGGAGAGAGGGGGGCGGGGCTTCACCGCGGGGGGGGGGGCGGGGCGGAGGGCGGGGTCAAGATCGCTTTCCCAATCCTGGAGGCTTCGCTGGGATTCCGGTCTTCGCTCCGGGAAAGGGGGGTGGGGGGAGATCGCTACAGCTGCGTTTCTTTGCTTTTGGTTCTCCAGAGCTTTGCTCGTTGGTCACCCCGGGCTCAAAGGGGCCGCGATGTCCTCCGTGCAGGTTCTTTACCCTCCCAAGATTCATCACAGCATGCTGAACGCGGGATGCCTCAAAGATGATCCGACTCAGGGTAAGCGTCCCACGAGAGACTGGGGTGTGTGTGTGTGTGTGTGTGTGTGGAGGGAAACCGAGGGGGGCTGGGGATCGCTTGCTTGGGGACCCCCCCCCTCCACAGTTATTTTGGGGTGTGCACAAAATAGTTCAGGGGAGCAAGGACAGGCTCGATCCTTCCTTGTAGTGGACGCTCGACCACCACTTTCGTCCGACTACCTTCAAATTGTCCATTGGTTGTGGCATTTGGTGGGGGGGGGGGGCTCCCACCAAAACTTCTGCATGTTCGGGTGGGGGGGAGTTTACAGTGAACAGAGGGGGCTTCCCTTACCTTGTATTGGCTTTAATTTAGCTGTCAGGATTTCCCCTTCAGTCTTGGGACCTGGAGTTTGGCCAGGAGGGCTGACACACACACACACCCCCCTCAAGTGAACTACAGTTCCCAAGGTTCTATGGGGAGACGGAATGTCTTTTAAAAAACCCAGGTAGTAGTTGCGTCTCTAAAGACCCTTACCCATGTGCTTCAGCTGGGAGCTTGGTGACACCATGGGCTGCAGCAGGAGAACAGCTTCCTTTCCTCAACTTGGGTAAGGCTTTCCTGGTAGTTGTGATCTCAAAACAATTTGAGACCATCAAGATGGGGAAGACTGGGAGGATTGCGTTTCTTAAATGTCAATAATCTAGGGGCCATGGTATTCCCCTCCCCCAAAGGTTGTGGTTTGTGTAAAGGCCCCCCTCTTCCATCTTTTCCTTCACCCCAACTTTTATAACTTTTGATATACTTGCTAAGGATTTCCAGTGTAAGCTATATTTGATGCCTGAATATGGTTCATTTTTAATAGCGGTTTTTCCCCCCCTTGACTAGACTACCGACACCATTCTTAACAAAGTATGAAAATCAATGCTGAAATATTTCCATCAGGTTGCTTGTTGCCAAGTGTGAAGGAGATTGTGGTATTCTAACTCAGTGCTGACTCCTGCCAGCAGCTGCTAACTTTGCAAGCTTTTTAGCTACCTCCTTTGAGGTTTATACTGTAGTTAACTTTCACTAAACTAGTATTGGACTACAATTCACATCCCTCAAAGCCACCAGGACTGACTGGGGATGAGAGTTGTGATTTCTCTAGCAGGTTATTAAATCTGGTTTAAATCCAGATTAGGTTGGATTGGTTAAAATTTATGTAAGTAGCAGGTTTTCACAGCTCAATGAATTGAGTGGTGAGAGCAGAAGTGGACACAAAATGTGTGTTTGGACTCTTTCTATATTTGGGATCTTGCTCCTATTTGGATTTTAATCTTTTGTTTAAAATGAAACAGAAAATTGGGACGCGAAATGAAAATAAAAATCTGTATGTCACATTTATTTGCACCAATACCTTTGGATTCTTCGAAAACCCCATTGGAGAACCTCCTTGGGACTGATTCTCCTTCTGTTAATTGTTTTATAAGTGGTTATGTCCATCATACCACTGATTTTATAAATAAGCAAGGATTCCAGGAAAGCTACTTTGTGAATGCTTCCAAAATTCCAAATATACCCATTGACTTAGAAAAAGCACTTATTTTCTGAGTGGAAAATAAGTGGAAAATCCATTAGTGATTTACGCCCAACAGTTGCAAAAAAATAAATAAATAGCAGTTTACTGAAATGTATACAGGCAGACTTTTAAGGAGAAAGCTGGAGATCCTTAAATTTGTCCTTTTTATATAAGTGTGTAACATAACCAGATTTATAGAAGAGAACCTATGAGCTTAAGATTGAACTAGTCTTGGTGCTTTCTTGGTCTTTCCTTGCAGATGTTTCATTACCCAACTAAGTAACATCATTTGTGCTAGTGAGTGTGGAGTTTGCTCCCTGTTTCTATACAGTAGTTTGCCCTACTGGCACTAATGAGAGTACATTTTTTTTCCTTTTGTAGTCCCTTGATTAGGTTATTGTTTTCTGCTGGATTGTTTGTTTGGTATGGATAAATGTATTTCCAAGTGGGGCATGGCTTCAATCATGCCTTACCTGCCCAGATGCAAACTTTGCCCTCTTCCGCTCCTTGAATGCGACTGTTGCCAACCAATTTATAAATTGATATCCTTAAAAATTAACTCTTCTTCTTTAAAGCAATCATATGATTGCTATGATAAGCTTTGGTGGGCTTTGATGGGCTTTTGAGTTCTATAGATCCTGCGAGAATGGCTTGAAATACATAAATATGTATTATCAGATAAAGAGCTACTCACTATAGAGGAAAAAAGATAGTCAAGTCAAAAACAAAGAGGCATGTGATTTGTCACTCTAAAACCCAGAATCATATGGAACTGGACTGCCAATAAATATTGTATTACATAGTATTTGTATATTCATAAGGGTATTTTAAAGACAATACATTCACACAATCCTCTGTATCATGTTTTTAATGTTACTGTGCAGTTTAAAATATAGGTCCTGCCACTGTTTAAGTTTCATCATTAAGTTGTTAGCTTATTGTGTTAAGTTGGGCTGAGGGAGAGAATGACTGGCCCAAAGTCATCCAGCTGCTTTTGTGCCTAAGATAAGAGTAGAACTCGCAGTTACCCAGCTTCTTTGGGCCAGTCACTCTCTCTCAGCCCAACTCATCTCACAGAGTTGTTGTTTTGGGAAAGAATAAGAGTAAGGAAGATTGTATGTTCATCACTTTGAGTTATTTATGAAAATAAGATGGGATATAAAACAAATATTTTTTTAAAAACAGACATCTCAATAATTCTAATTAAAATTTTATACATTAAATGGCAATTCTTTTCCTGTTAACGAGGAAATAGAGTTGGGATATAGTGCCTGATCTAAAACCATCAAGCAGATGACAGCAGAAATATATTTGCCACTATGCTTCTTTTGATGTTTCTAGCTTATATGCTCACATCTGTGAGTAAAGCATTGTAAACAAATGTCTGCAAGATCTTCTTGACCGACATAGAAAACTTGCTGGAAACAAATCTCATTTTATTTACCTTCTTTTCACATCTGTCAGGATAAAAAAAACCTGTTTTGTTTGCAGTTTTTTTGATGGCCTTTCTAAAGTTATCTGTCACTGAAAAAACATGTAATACAGTAATGTAGCAACCCATTTTCAGTCAAGGTTGCTCTCTTGTCCTTGTGACAAAATTGTTCCTCCTCTACTCCACGCTATCCTTTTTAAATGACCTTTTAGGATCTACTTTTGATTCTGGGATGACGTAGAGCTAGCCAGTACTTTGGCCTGACAACACTGTTTCACATGACAGTTGTATTCTCTATCCTCTCCCGTCTCCCCATTTCCCAGCAACAGAATCTCTCACAAAGTACACAGTAAATAAAAGTGTCTTTTTGGCCAGAAGGCAGAGAAACATCTTGTTCCTCCAAATCCATTGTGCAAGATCCTGTCCAAACTCCCACCACAATTTCTCTCTTAGTTTGAGCAAATAGTCCTACTTCATACTAACCTCTCAACCACGTCATTTATAGCTGGAGCTCCCTGACTTAAAGGCAACTCCTGCATTCCTAAGAATTTAGCTAAGTCTCACAGCAGTTTATACTTTCAGGCTTATCTTTGTCAGCTTGTGTTGCAGGAAAGTGAAACCAAACTAGCAGACTCTTCTGAAGGAGACAGGAAAAGTGACGTACCTGGATTAGATTGTTGAGGGAGTTTCATTTGTTCACTAATCAAAGGTTTTTTAAAGTCAGTGTCTCACACACTTCACTGGTTATGTGTTAGCAGGGTTATTTTTTTCAGCGGAATCATTTTTAAAATATGTGAGATTTTCAAACTGTCAGCATCATTACCAAGCCCAACTGTGCTACAGTTCAGCCTGGTTCTGTCAGATATACTGACATCCATGTAGTTTCAAGCAGGAGTAAAATGCAATAAAGATTTTGAAAAGATGAGGCAACAAAATGCTGGGTTGTCTGGGAAAAACAGACAAGCACATATAAAAAGATTAAAATGTTTGTATTTCCTCAAAAGATTAAAAAGTAATTTCCTTGTTTTTCACTAAGGTATTTTGGCCTTGGGATATTAGAAATATACTAACCCTATACAAGCTAAGAAATGAAGTCAGTAAGAACCTGTACATAAGAAAATGAAATTTGAAATTAAGCAGCTTCACCTTTGTTTTTACAGGATAGTTGAATTAACAGCTGTTCTTTCTCATTTAGATGTAGAAAAGGATTTTGTTTTGTTTTGCTGTTCGTCAGATCAAGACCTTGACCAGGCTGCCACACTATTTGTTAGGAAAGGCTGTATCAAACAGGAAAGATTTCTTCTCACCCCGCCATGGGGAAAGGGCCTCCTAGACCTAGAAGACTCAAGGTCTCAGCTTTGTTTAATCTGAGGTTATCCCAAAGGTGCTTTTTTCAAGAGGCAAAAGAAAAACCAGGAAGGCCAGTTGCCTCTTGAAAAAGCACCTTTGGGACAACCATGACCTGGATGACTGATTATCTCCATAGAGATTAATGTGAGGTTAGTCAGTCCATAATTAATATCTGCATTTATGTATGTATATATATATATATATATATATATCTGTGGAGAACAGGGAGGGCCTGTGCAAAAGCAAGCCCCCCCCCCAAAAAAAAACCATAGACGCGCTTTTAAATGCGTTCGTCTGAACGAGGAACAGAAGAAGCCCGCAGTACAAATCCACCAACTCTGAACACTTTCCCAAACTTGGCGTGCTCTTCCTAGTCGGCAGTTACTAAGAGTTACCAGTTACCTTTAAACTAGCAAGGAAAGGCACAAAACGCGAAAGAGGCTGCGGGACCGGTGCAAGGCCAATAAACCGCTTTCCCCCCTCTTGCCAAAAAAAAAAAAAAAAACACCTTCCAGCATGATTGCTAACGCCGGTCGCTCCCACGTGGATAAACAAGCTGCGGGCGTCGGGTGGGGTGGGGTGGGGTGGGGGAAAAGAATTCTCGCGCGCCTCTCTTCGATTGGCTAGCGCCGCGCGCCGCGCTGTTTTCCGATTGGTGGAAGTCACTCTGCGTACCCGCCCCACCTCCCCCACACACACCCCCCACGCCGGGTAGGGCATTTTTCTCTCCCCCCGCCCACCCCCTCCTCTTTCGCGAATTTTGCCGAGAGTTTTGGTCTCCCTCGGTGTAAGATTAGACTCGGCCGGCTGGCCATTTAAAAACTTTTTCAGGTTCCCGTCTTCCGATTGGCCGAGCCCTTCCTCCTCCGTCATGCGGCTGGCCTTCCCATTGGCCAGGGTGGTCGTGGAGTGGGTCAGCCTCGTAAAAACGGAGGAATTTCCTCCCCCCTCCCGGGGCTGGCCTGGTTGAAGGGGCGGGGCGCGGGCGTTTAAAGCTGGATTGAGGCGGGAGAGGGGGGCGTCCCGCTGCCATGCTTGTGGCTCCGGGGCCCACCTGCCACCGTCAGGGCCCTGAAGGGGCGCTGGCCCCGGACGCCGCGCAAGAGGAGCCTGGGTGCTCAGGTACCCCAGCGCAAGGCAGCACGTGTGGCGGCGGCCCGGGCGCCTTTGTGAATGGGGGGAAAAGAAGAGGAGGAGGAGGCGGCGAGGGGGGGCGGGGGGCCTTCCCCGGCAAGGCTCATCACCCGGCTTTTTTCCTTCCCTTTCCTCTCCCTGCAGGGAAGGTGGCCTTGGAGACGCGCTACCGCCTGGGAGCCCTGATCGGGAGCGGCGGCTTCGGCACCGTCTACGCGGGGACACGGCTCAGCGACTCCCTCCCGGTGAGTGAACGTGTGAGCGGCGGCTTTGCAGGCGCCGGGCTGGAGAAACCGCGTGTCGAGAGAGAAAGTCCCGCGTCTGGAAGCGAACGGGGAGCCTCCCTCGCGCGGGGTGGGGAAAAGCGGGCCCGCCACATCCCTCCGTTCTCACTATCGTGGTTAATGGTGGGGGGGGGGGGGGGGGGGGAGGGGGAGAAGCCTGTCGAGGTAAAAGGCGGGGCGGCCCCGGAATTATCCCACCCCCGCCCCGGGGGGTTTTTACAGTAATTTGGGGGGGAACCCCAAAGCCCCCCCCCCTCCCCCCCCCAGCATTTAGATATTTCCAACCCCTGGTTTAGGACGTCATGTCCCCCCCCCTTTTTTTTTTTTTTGGTTTAAAAAAGAAAAACCACGATTAAAAAAAACACACACACACACACACACACACTGGAGCATATATTAGGAATTGACTCCTGCTGGTGTTTTAAGCTGAGTTTCAGGGCTTTTTAGACCAGGGCTCCTCCAAACTTGGCCACTTTTAAGACTTGCGGACTTCAACTTCCATATTTCCTCAGCCAGCATCGCTCTATTCTAGGAGTTGAATTCTCGGAGGTGAAGTCCACACATCTTAAAAGTGGCCAGGTTTGGAGGAGCCCTGGTCTAGACTGACAAACATAACTGTGGCGTAAGCGTCTTTGGACTATATAATGGTGATAACCCAATTTCCTGAAGTGCTTGAAATTGGTGTTATTTTGACCCAAGAGGATGTGTGTGTACCCATGATTGAAAGGGGTTCCAGAAGATGGACTTTTGGAAAAATACAGAAGTGGATAATGAAGCTGTTGACCTAGTTAACTTATTTGAGGTGTGCAAATTCGAAGGACAAAGTTTAATTTGGAGTACGGGTGGCCGGAGGAACATGCCTGTTGCTCCGACTGAGAACACCTGCTGTCTCTTTTGCACAGCTTCCCTGGATTCTGGGAAAGACACATTTGCTTTAAGGTGTTTCCCTAATGGTGCTGCCCATGTCTCCACATTCGTTCAGAATCCTATTTTGTCCTTTGAATTCTGCTTTAAATAAATTGGGGCTTAATACATATTAATAAATTCATGTAGCATAAGAAAAACTTTTGTATGTTATAGTTCTAGACTAAGGCTTCATGAAACATGGTGACTGTGGTTTATTCTGTTGTGCTTAATATGGTATGTGCCCAAGTTCCTAATTGGATACATTATGTAGGCCCAGAAAATGGACTAATTCACTAACCAAATTAGAATCAGTTTGGTCTCATGGTTAAGGCACCAGTTTAGAAACTGGAAGACTCTCAGTTCTAGTTCTATTACAGGTATGAAAACTAACTTGGTGACTTTGGGCTAGTCTCTCTCAGCTGAATCCCCTTTTCAGGATTGTTATTGTGGGGAAAATAGGAGGAAGAAGGAGTATTAGGTACGATAGCCACCCTGAATTATTCATAAAACTAAAGGTGGGAAATAAAGAATTAAAATCAAATTGAAATCATATACACAAGAGGATTTTGTAGCTGCCAGTTCTTTAGCTGGCCTTCATATATGTTTGTTCTTCCCAAGAACCTATGATTTTGTATGGGAGTTTTTAACTTTATAATGCTTAAATTTTTATGATGTATTATTTGAGCCGCCCAGAGTTACTGTGTGACAAGATGGGTGGCTAACAAATTTTACAAAGAAATGAGTAATCTATACTTAGACTCACAGTCAAAGACTGATGGAAACTTAATAATTCAAGTCCTAAGAATTATTGTAGCATCTGAGGATATAGGCAGGGTTGAGGGGAGTTGGGAAATTAGTGCATTCAGATCTGATAAATTCAAAATTTCCAAATGTTGAGAGAGCCCTCCAAGGGCTCCAATTACAAATACTATAGCAATAGATTTCTTTTTCTGAAGGTGATCAATACATATGACGTACCGTATGAGGATGCTATATATATATCATTATACATCATACAAGTTCAGTACCAAAAATGTGCATACATGCCTAGGGTTAGGCATGTAGAGTTTTTCTTGTTTGTTTCTTGGGCATCAAAAGGCAGCTATAGTTTCCATCAATTGTTTTCTTGACTAATAAGAAAAACTAGTGACTTTGAGGGGGAGAGTTAAACAATAGACCGCCCAGCAAAAATTATTCCAATTGTTAAATTATTAAATTTCTACAGATAGAATACTAAAACAGAATATTGCTTGCAACTTCTGTACAAATAGGGAACTTTAGATTATAGACAATCTTTACAAGGTAGTGAAAACGGTATCCTGTGTTGTAGACCACAAACAGTGATGTCATGGACAGCATCACAGGTCTGCAGCTGTGGCACCTAAGTTTCATGCTGTTAAAGTATTTGTGAGAGAATCTATAACTCTGAATAGGAGATATTTTGCCCAGTGCCAAAGAGATTCTTTCAGTATAGTATATTACAAAAGTAGTCCTTGTTTAGAGACAACAACTAGGTCTGGCAATTTGGTTGTTAAAAGTGAAGTGCTTGCTAAATGAAACTGCAAATATGCATACGATCTTCAGATTTCCGTTGCTTTACAGACCTGTAAAGGTCATAAATGTGAGGAGTGGTCGCAAAGTTATTTTTCATCACTTTTCTAATTGTGAAACAAGGTCTGCCTGTATTTGTTTTTGAAAGTAAAGCTGAACAGAACAGAAATGGAAGGGACCTTGGAGGTCTTCTAATCTAGCTCCCTGATCAAGTAGGAGAACTTATACCATCTCAGATCAGCCTCTTTAAAAAAAAAAAATCCAATGTTGAAGCACCCACAACATCTGAAGGCAAACTTCCACTGGTTAATTGTCCTCACTGTTAGGAAGTTTCCTCTTAATTCCAGGTTGCTTTCCTGTTTAGTTAGTTTCCAAACATTGCTTCTTATCCTGCTCTCTGGTGCTTTGAATAATAATTTGACCCCCCTCTTCTTTATGGCAGCCTCTCAAATACTGGAATACTGCTATCATGTCCCCCTTAATTCTTTCTTTTGACTAGCCAGACCCAAAACCTGCAGCTGCTCTTCATATGATTTAGTCTCCAGACTTTTGATAATCTTGGTAGCTCTTCTCTGAACCTTTTTCAAAGTCTCAACATCTTTTAAGTAGTATTTCTCTTTGAAAAGAACTGTAGTTTATGCTGAGAAAATTCAACCTTCCTCCAGCTTTCGAGAGGCATATGGAGAGCTTGTATAAAGGGTGCTGTTGGTTTTCAGGGTCTGGATTAGATACCATGATGGGTTGTAGCAAAGTTTGTTCTAAACCTGTAAAGATTGCCTTTTTAAAGCTTGCTAATTTTTCTTCCTTCAGGTGGCTGTTAAACATGTTGCCAAGGACCGAATCTTGCAGTTCCACCATATGGTGAGCGCTCCTTCCATGTTGAACATTTTTGCAGTTAAACTTTTGCAATACCCTTTGCTGTTTGGAGAGCTGTGGCAAACACTCTTTATCAGTTTTGATTCCTGTTCTTCTCTAGAATGGCACCCTCATCCCTCTGGAAGTCCATCTGCTGAAGAAAGTTTCGTCCCCAGGTTGCCGAGGTGTCGTCCGTCTTCTGGATTGGTTTGAGCAGCCTGACTCGTACTTCATTGTTATGGAGCGACCGCTTGTTTCTCAGGACCTGTTTGACGTTATCACAGACCAGGGGCCACTCCCAGAAAATGTGGCTGCTGGTTACTTTCAACAAGTAGTGGAGGCAGTGCGCCATTGCCATCTGTGTGGTGTGTTGCATCGAGACATAAAAGACGAAAACATCTTGGTAGACCTTCTGCATGGTGACTTAAAGCTCATAGACTTTGGCTCAGGTGCATTGTTGCGGGATACTCTCTACACAGATTTTGATGGTGAGTAGAGACTGTAGTTGGCAGGGAGAAGGAAGGGAACATTTGCATGTAATAAAACACAAAGCCTTTGTCTGAAACAGCCGTGAGGAAGAGGCAGGGATGGAATCCGACCGGTATCACCACTGCTTCTATCGCTCTGCATTGCGCACGAGTTGCGCGAGTGCAATTTACAACCTGAGCTGCCTGGACAGCTGAGCAGCGCTGCGTGCAAGTGCGCAGCGGTTGAAAAAGCACTTTTTTCCTGCTTTTTCAATCACAACTGTGTCGCGCAAAGCAGCTGTGGTTGAAAACACAGGAAATAAAGATCAGGTAAGAGCCCAGGCGGGCGGATAGGCCAAAACAGCAGGAGACAAAGAACCGGTTCTTTGTATGCTCTTTGTTTGCTGCTTTTTATAGCAACCGGTTCTACAGAAGTGGACAGAACCGGAAGAATCCCATCCCTGGGTAGAGGGCCCAAGGGGGTCTGTACAAAGCAGCTTTCTATGGAAGAGAAGAAGACAAGGAAGCCAATATAATAGCTAACAATGGCTTATGTCTCTCTTAAAATAGCTTTCCTAAACCCAGTGCCCCTGAACTCGATGTAACCATTTGGCTGGAGATTATTGATACTGAAGTCCAAAATCCATGGGAGGATATCAGGTTCAGAAAAGCTGGTCTTGAAAGGTGACACAGAAAGGTTTCTGGTTACAAGAATTTCAGAAAGTTGGTAGAGAGACAGAAGAGCTCTTTGGTTTTTTTCCTAGCTCAGTTCTGGGCTAATTAACTAAATCCTCCTTTGAATTCATGCTTGATTTCTGAAGACTTTAAAGACTTTTTAGCAATAAGTAGATTGATGTTATTTCTTTCTGGAATTTTCTTTTAAATTTTCAGTTTAGCCAGGACTCTTGATTATTCTCTAGTGGCTTCCTTTATCTGCTTAGCCTCACAATTGCTTCCACCTGCTGAAGCCCTCAACAAATAAGAAAAGTAAAACATGTTTTGTGTGTGAAATGAGTAGTTATATTGATAATTAACATGAATGCACAGAAGAGTTCTAAGGCAGTACTTGTTACCTTTTCATCAACAGAACTATGCTCCATCTATTATCCATTGGACATTTAGAAGGAAGAGATCTTTCGATGTACAAATTTTGTATGTAGGCTTGCATTCGAAGTATGGGCCAGGATATGCACAGAACTTTACAATGGATTGGGTTCAATTCCAGTCACAGCATTCCTGTTTGATCCTAAGAACTCCATGTGTCTCATCGTATGTCTCAGGACCTCAGGAATGTTGTTTTGTGCTAGATAACTAGTTCCCAGAGCTCTCATATTTTGAATTCTTTTGAAAAGTATGTTAAAGGTAAAAGCAATTTGATCCTCTTCTTAAGCTCTTCTTTTAGATTAAGAGTGCCCATTGTTTGTTTTAAACAAACTCAGGGTTAGGCATTTTTTTCAGAATACTTTCATCTCCCAAATGTGTGCCAATTACTCTTTTGATTCATTGCACCCTTTCAATTTTCACATTTTGAGGAAGCAGAAATTCTATGTGCTAAGTGTACAGCTGATACATTTATACATTAATTCTAGTATCTCAGATTCTTAGCAGTATCTGCTCCCATATAGTATTAAAACTCATAGAGTTTGGTTGCAAATGAGAGAGGAAATCTGTCTAGTGTGTGCTACCGTAAAGTGTTGATACAGGTTTGACTGTTTTCTCCGAAATAATTATTTTACAAAGGGTATTTTTACACAGAAAAAATATTAATATTTTTAATATTGTCTATGCTTGCAGATAGAATAACTTATATAGAGGAAAACTGAGCATTGTCAACTGTTAGTCTGAACATGATGGCCTGTCTACTCTTGTCTTACAATATTTTTTTAAAAATGCCGTTTACAAGCGTTTTATTTTGAGGAAGTCTCTTTGGGAATCGTTGTCAGCTATTCCTTTCTCTTGCTACAGGCACCCGGGTTTACAGTCCCCCTGAGTGGATAAAATACCACCACTATAATGGTGTGTCTGCCACAGTGTGGTCCCTGGGTGTGCTGCTATATGACATGGTATGTGGAGACATCCCTTTTGAACGTGATGAGGAGATCCTGCTTGGAAAACTCCATTATCACTGTAGGATAACCTCAGGTAAGCATTGCTGTGAGCTTAGGCCAAAGAATATGTCTGTCAGATGATGGGAGTCTTTTAGGCTCATGTCACAGGGCCCGAATGGGGGTTGGTCTAGTTATCTGGCTTTCTGTTGAAAAGTCCTTTTTTGGGGGGTGACAGTTCTCGCCAATATTCTTTGCCTTGTCTAGTCTTTCTCTTCCTCTCCATCTCTCTCTTTCTTTCTCTCTCCCTCTCCCTTCTTTACTTCCTTCCTATCAGTAGCTCCTGGCAATTGCCCGAATTATTCCTACAGCTTTCTTGGCAAGATTTCAGAAGTGATTTGCCCTTGTCTCATCCTTCCTAGGGCTGAGAGAGACAGGCTGGACCAAAGTCACCAGGGTGTGCCTCAGGCAGTACTAAAAATTCATAGTCTTCCAGTTTCTAGCCTGGTGTCTTAGCCACTACACCAAACTGGCTTTTTTCAGTAGAATTAAATTGGCCATTTCCCTGTAGAGGTCTTTGTGTACGCCATTGGAAAGCAAGATCTGATTCCATTGTACAAAAGTTGGTATGTCCTCCTGCTCCCAATCAAATACTCTTAAGTGGCTGAAATAATGAGGCCCAAACCCTGCAATCAAGCAGAGCGTGAATTATTGTACCAATAAAGCACAATAAAATCATAAACTAATAAAATTAAAGGTGATTTTGACCCTCATCAGCACATAAACGTACCTGGAAACATAATGTTCTTAATGTTTTGTTGAGCGGGGTTGCCAGAACCCTCGAATAAACTATTTAATCATGTGGGAGTTGCCCCCAAAAAGGACTGTCTCTTCCCCCCTTCAGCTGTTTCACCCCATATTGTGATGACCTTTAGAACCCTCATTTCAAGAACATGTTGGACCGGTACAACTTGGGCAGGAGAGTCAATCATGAAGACCCATTAGACTTAAGAACCAAACCATGTAGAGCTATGTGGGTTAAGGCTAGAACTCTGATTGGAACCCATAAACGTCATGGCTGCCAATGAATACTTAGAATTTTGCAGTGGCTTTGAATGTGGAAATGTTAAGGATGCTTGACAAGCAGTTGTCATGGGATGGACTAGTTTACTGAACGAATTTATGAGTAATTTACCCTCAGGTTTGGTTAAACAGTGTAATCAATTCATAGATTTTGGCTGTGGGAAAGTAGGTACGCTTTGGCTTTGTCTAAACGGCACAACCATTGCTGTTTTAATGATGTAAGCCTTGTCAAGTGGTTTGCCCACAGGGGTGATGCAATTTCACTAATTGTTTCCTCCTTTGATAGATTGCCGCCACTTGATTGAATGGTGCCTCTCGTTAACACCAGAGAAGCGACCTTCCTTGGAGCAGATCCTGGCTCACCCATGGATCCTCACATTCTTGGAGCCGAGCGGACGCAAAGTGCAGCAGCCCATCACCCACAAAGGTGGTACTAGCCTGCGGACAGAATAGGGGCAGCCTGTCATAAAAGGAGCAAAGGCACCAATGGCTTCAAAGGACTGATCTAATCACTGTTTCTTATTCCTGCTGATTAGCTGAGCGGGAAATTGCCAATGGGGGCAATTTCTTAAATCCTAATGGTGTGGCACTAATCCTTCCCAACTGACTAGACAATGGGGCTGCCACGTGGCCCCTATACAGGACAACAGAGACCAAGGGGTAATGTTTTGTTTACTTACACAAGGACTTTGCCTGGCCCTGCGTGCTGGGAAAGGGGCAGAGACTGGCACCAGGCAAGCAGTTTATATGATTTGTACAACTCAGGACGCCAACCTCCTTGGGGCAGCAGGATCGACTTCATTTTTATGTAATGTGGATATATATGCTTATGTCTCTGCAGGTGGCAGCTTATTTATTTAGCATAATATTCCATGGGGGGGGGGCTCTTTTTTTATGCTGATGCTAAGCGTTTACCTGCTATCATTTTGAGTGTAAAAAAAAAACTGTTTTTCTCCAGTGCAGCCCAAAACTGACTCGAAAACCTCTCCCCACTTTAGCTCCATATATCCATTCCTGTTCAGCCATTCCAGGTCTGAAACCAAGTTCTAGGGCTTGACTTCTCCACTATTGCTCTAATTTATATGGGGAAGGAAATGAAAAGTAAATACCTAATCTCATTCAAAAATGTACAAAAGTTCATCCATAAACAAGGGCAAGGTCGGGGTGTGTATGTTAATTGAACCTCTGAAAAAAAAAACTGGCTCTAATCTTCTTACAAGAACCGCAAATTTTGTTCACATTCAAGCCAAGCTTTCATTCCAAAGAAAATTTACCTTTTCCAAAGATGCTGGCAGAATCTTGCAGTTCTAATGGTTTTAAGAGTCCTGAGTTTCTTGTTTGAAGTTGCTGATAGGATTCTTGCCTCTTCTCATAGATCTTTCATCTGAGAGACTTTGGATATGAATGTGAATGGCCCAGGTTGTTCCTTATCCCATCTCTTCAATTTTAAGCATCCCGTGTGGTGGCTTGCAAGTACAACTGAGATGTCGGTTAACATAAGTCTGGTGCCATGGGTGTTTTCTTAGCTTTGGCAAATATCTTTTCATCTGTTGAATTTTCCGGACCTCCCTTCTTCCACTCTTCTCCCTCCTTTTTTGTTTGCCCTAGAAACTGTGGGGTCAAAAGAGGAGGCTTTGTGTTTACCCTTATATTCACAAATTAGGCCAAAGTACTCTTAAAATTTGAGTAAGAATTTGTGTTCTGAAAAAGTAGCTGCAAGAGCCTTTTGTTGTTGTTTTTTAAAGAAAACTTTGGGTTACATGGGGTTCTCAGTGATTCCCCATCTTTTAAACGGAGGTCAAAGCCTTCTCTTAGCCAAATTTATTTCTCTGGTTGCTTTGTGTTCTGGTCTTTCCGCTTAGTAAAAAGAGAAGGACACTACATCCCCAAGCAGTTAAGACTGGCAGTAGATATTTGAGTTGAAGAATCAAGTTGATTTTCACGCAGATTTATCAAGTCATGGTCATGTAAACGGGACTCTGCCAACTTTGGTCAGCTGAAAGGAGTGCTTGCCACAAACTTGCTTGTCCTGAATGAAGCAAGTGGGATGATGAGCCTGCTTGATACTGTAATGCTGAAAATCCAAAATTAACTAAAAAGGAGGAATATTTTGCTCTAGCTCTCTTCTGAGAAGGTAAACAAGACTCCACTTTTTAATCAGAATCTTAAAAGACATCTGGAAAAAAAAGATTTAAGTGCTGAGTGTCTCTGAGGTTTATATTGGCCTTAAAATAGTGTCTCCTTTTGATCTTTTCCTGACTGGGCTAAAATATGAACTTGTGGTTCCCTGTATCTTCACAAAGCTGAACAGTCTTAAATTTCTGTCTCTTAACACAAATATTGTGCCTCTTAGCAACTAAGTGGGTGCTGGATCAGATGGATATGCAAAAAAGGGAAAATCTGCAAAACTGGAGATCCAATCTGGGATATTACCAGCAACAGTTTCTAAACTTGCTGCCGCTAGCAATATTTATATACCAGTTCAGGTTGTTACTTTATATTTGTGGATTTGTGTGTTTTGTTACTACTGCCTCTCGTGTACATTTATGCAACCACATAACACAGTGCCTCGCCCTTTTGGGCCCCAGGATCTACAAAGCCCAATCTGGGTTTAAATAAACTTTTATAAGAAAAAGAATTGTTTCTCTCATGTGCGCTTGTATTTGGGGGGAAATATCCATTGAGTGTCCATGTGTGTAAATAGCTTGGGTTTAAGATCAATAGATTTCTTCGCTGATTCAGTGCTTAGTTTCAGAACTTTTATATTTGTAAAATCTTTTATCCTCTGAGAAATGTACATAAGCTTGAGAGCAAAGGATAGCTACAGAAGTCTGCCATGGTACATGCTTTTACATCCTTTGTACTCTGAAGAATGTTCAGAGTAAATTTAAAATATAAATGGTAATGCATTTTTAAAAATCTTTTAAATAACTACAAAAATAGCAAAATATGCAGAGAAAACTCTGCTTAACTGTTAGTGATAATATATGAGGTTATACAGTCGTTAATGGTTGATGGTTGGACCATCAAAGGTCCTTAAGATAAAAAGTCTCTTTTTTGTCATTCAAAGCAGTTTGGGTGTGAATATGCATTGGATCTATATATTATACTAAATCTCTTGGCTTATCAGACATATCAGTTGGATTATCCAAATCTTAAACCACAAACAGATGCTAACCCCCCTAAGGGCCACCTGGGTTTGGTTTGATTTTGGAGCATGGTGCAAGGCATCCTGGAGGGCTTTTTTGCCAAATTTCTTCAGCAATTCTTTAGCTGGATGCTTGGATCTACAAAGATGTATGATGCCTTGTAAATTACCGGAATTGTTGCCACCAATTTAATTTAAATTTATATTTATTTGTATGCTGCCTTTATTATTTTTACAAATAACTCAAGGCAATGAACATATCCAACACATCATCTTCCTCCTGTTTTTCCCACAGTAACAAACCTGTGAGGTGAGTTGGGCTGATGGAATAATCCCTGGTCCAAGGGATATCCACTGGCTTTCACGGCTAAAACAGGACTAGAACTCTGATCTGTTTTCTAGCCTGGTGCCTTAACCGCAGACCAAACAGGCTCCTTATCAAAGTCAAAGTCTGATTATCAGTTTTCCCTCAATCATGCAAAATATCCATCTATATACACTGCTCAAAAAAATAAAGGGAACACAAAAGTAAGTCATCCTAGATCTGAATGAATGAAGTATTCCTATTAAATACTTTGTTCATTACATAGTTGAATGTGCTGACAACAAAATCATGCAAAAACTATTAATGGAAATCAAATTGAGCAACCCATGGAGGTCTGGATTTGGAGTTACACTCAATTAAAGTGAAAAAAAATACTACAGGCTAATCCAACTGATGTAATGTCCTTAAAACAAGTCAAAATGAGGCTCAGTCGTGTGTGTGGCCTCCACGTGCCTGTATGACCTCCCTACAATGCCCGGGCATGTTCCTGATGAGATGAAGGATGGTTTCCTGAGGAATCTCCTCCCACACCTGGACTAAAGCATCCTGCAACTCCTGGACAGTCTGTGGTGCAATGTGGGATTGGTGGATGGAGCGAGACATGATCTCCCAGATGTGCTCAATTGGATTCAGGTCTGGGGAACCAGCAGGCCAGTCCATAGCATCAATGCCTTCATCTAGCAGGAACTGCTGACACACTCCAGCCACATGAGGTCTAGCATTGTCTTGCATTAGGAGGAACCCAGGGCAAACCGCACCAGCATATGGTCTCAAGGGGTCTGAGGATCTCATCTCAGTACCTAATGGCAGTCAGGCTACCTCTGGAGAGCACATGGACGGCTATGCAGCCCCCTAAAGAAATGCCACCCCACACCATTACTGACCCACTGCCAAACCGGTCATGCTGGGGGATGTTGCAGGCAGCAGAACGTTCTCCATGGCATTTCCAGACCCTGTCACGTCTGTCACATGTGCTTAGTGTGAATCTGCTTTCATCTGTGAAGAGCACAGGGCGCCAGTGGTGAATTTGCTAATCCTGGTGTCCTCTGGCAAATGCCAAACGTCCTGCATGGTGTTGGTCTGTAAGCACCTGTGGACATTGGGCCCTCATACCACCCTCATGGAGTCTGTTTCTGACCGTTTGAGCAGCCACATGCACATTTGTGGCCCTCTGGAGGTCACTTGCAGGGATCTGGCAGTGCTCCTCCTGTCCCTCCTTGCACAAAGGCGGAGGTAACGGTCCTGATGCTGGGTTGTTGCCCTCCTACGGCCTCCTCCACCTCTCCTGATGTACTGGCCTGTCTCCTGGTAGCACCTCCATGTGTTGGACACTACTCTGACAGACACAGCAAACCTTCTTGCCACAGCTCGCGTTGATGTGCCATCCTGGATGAGCTGTACTACCTGAGCCACTTGTGTGGGTTGTAAACTCCGTCTTACGCTACCACTAGAGTGAAAGCACCGCCAGCATTCAGGAGTCACCAAACCATCAGCCAGAAAGCAGAGGAACTGAGAAGTGGTCTCTGGTCACCACCTGCAGAACCACTCCTTTATTGGGGATGTCTTGCTAACTGCCTATGCTTTCCACCTGTTGTCTATTCCATTTGCACAACAGCATGTGAAATTGATTGTCAATCAGTGTTGCTACCTAAGTGGACAGTTTGATTTCACAGAAGTGTGATTGATTTAAGTGTATTTAAGTGTTCCTTTTATTTTTTTGAGCAGTGTAGTTTAGGTTTGGTTTCAGCAAAACCCATAAAGTCATAGATACACTGGTCTTGATTTATTCAGTTTCCATTAGAAATAGAATAGAATAGAATAGAATAGAATAGAATAGAATAGAATAGAATAGAATAGAATAGAAATAAGCAATCAAATCATATCAGGAAACAATATAAATCGTAAGGATACAAGCAATAAAGTTACAGCCATACAATCATAAGTGGGAGGAGATGGGTGATAGGAATGATGAGAAGATTGGTTGTAATAGTAATGCAGATATAGTAAATAACTTGACAGTGATGAGGGAAATATTTGTTTAGCAGAGTGATGGCATTCGGGGAAAAACCTCTTGTGTCTAGTTGTTCTGGTACGCAGTGCTGTACATTATTATGTAATTGAATCTCTCAATGCATGTTCCTAACGCTTGTGTTCTGATCCACAAGATTATTCACACGTCTTCAGGAAGTGTGCAGAAGACACTTCCTTTTCATTTGGAGTAGCATAACTATCTCCCAGGGTGTGAATCCAAATTTAATTGAATGCCTTATGACACAAGGGAAGCAACAGGAGAGGTTGACTACTTTGCCAAGTTGTGAGACTGATTTAACCTGTTTTTAGGAGTTCATGATTGCCCACAGATTTATGAACCACAGGGAGTTGCCATTAAAATTGTCCCTGAGCAACAGTTTTGTAGAAACAAGGATGGTATTAGACCATAAATCTAGACCAAAAGTTGCAAATATATCACTATCCTGTTAAAAGATGGGTAAGTGGAGCGTCATTCGTGTCATGCTCTTAGCGTGAGAAGTTTGAGTTCTCCCAAACACGTGGGTGTTGTCTGGGGCAGATAAAGCATGAGATTTCTCAGTCAGGTCCTGACAAGAATAAAGCAGCTCAGCATCCTATTAAAAGAGGTGTGTTCTTAATGCTGGAGTATAAATTCTTCTGCTGTAACAACTGCTTTGAGAAACGCAGAAACTGTTGGGAGTGAGTGTTTCAGGTAAGTCAATGGGCTTTGGCAAACAAATGGGCTGTGGGTATATCACCAAAGCCTCTTTCATTAGAGACGCAGATTAATCTAGTATCTGGGAGAGGGCTGATTAATATAGTAGTTGGCTCAGCCTCACAATCTTCAAGCAAAATCAATTTAGTTTGTAAAAATGTAGAAGTCTTCTGGGAAAGAAATTTAGTGTTTAGTATAACACTTCTCCACTGAACAAGAAACTACTGTAATGAGATGGAGAAACGATTGTTCAAATCACTGATCAGAGAAGGAAGCATACTGTAACTGTGAGTCCAACTTCAATGGCAAATATAGGAATGAAATAGATAGGAAAGGATCACATCTGGAATCAGAACAGGAGGCTGAAATACTAATGATCTGAGATACACAGATGGTACCATTCAATGCAAGTGAAAAAGAAACGGCAATTCTGAAAGTCAGTGGAAAATGTAAAATCTGGGTTACAGCTAAATATTAAGACAAAGATAATGTCAATTAGCATGTTTCCTAAACTTACAAGTGACAGCAAAAAAATGAAAGTAGTAGGTAGTTTTGTTTTGGGGGCTCAAGAGTAGCTCAAGATATGGACATTTCAATTACAATCTATCAGTTGTAGACAACTAAAACTCACATACTGCAGTTTATGAGCTGGAAAAAAATAATCGTGGCAAACTGAGGCTGTGGAAAAAGTATATGGTTAAAGTGGAGAGACAAGATCACAATAATAGCAGGAATCCCGTGGAAGAGCTGCAAATACTCGAGCTGTGTACATGGACCATTTTGATCTGTCTCTAATATAGATCAAGATGATCCATATCCTCAGCTTGAGTCAAGCTCAACTCAGTGACACCAAACTGGTGTATCTAGATATCTTGAACTACAAATACTTGCTACATTGATTTGAGTTAATGAAGGTTGAATCCAAAGCATCTGGAAGGCATAATGTTGACTATCTGTGTTTCAGGTACATTATAATAGTCTTTTTAATATTATAATATAATTATCTTGAATTCTCTTCGAAGGTAATAGAATTCTCTTCAATTTGCAGATTTTATGAGAGAGAACTGTAGCTTCATGTCTTAGATGTTCCCTCTGCCATGAGAAGGATATTTGGGGTTTGAATTAGGAGCTTCCACCTTATCAGTTATAATCATCCTACCTCAGTGTGCACTGCACACCTATTGATGTATTTTAAAATTGTGTGTGTTCCTTCACATGTATGAGTCTTCTCCTGTTTGGTACCGTACCAAACAGGGTATATTGGGATTGCAGCTCAGTGTTCCAGTCCAGCATAGCAGCAGTTAAGAAGTCTTAGAACTGCTCAATATTTTGGCAGCTTAAGTGAGTTGACGTTTTACATCCAGAATATATAGACAAGATATAACAGACATGTCAGAGGTTTGCTATCAGGTGCCAGACAGAAGAAACATATGAGATCTGCAGCTAAATATCAGTTTACTCACTATGTAGTATGTTTGAGATTTCTTATTTTCTTTTCTAGTGGCCCATAAATAATATTTTAAATACTGTTATGGAGCTGAGGAGATATCTGATGATGTTTAACCTTGAGAAACCTCAAATGCTTGAACAGAGGAAGAAGGAATCACACAGAGGAAGAAGAGTTGCTCTCTACCACTCATAGTGCAAAAATAATGGATTTAAGTTACAGAAACAGATATTCCAATTAGACATTAGAAAGAACTTCCCAGTGTAATAATAGTTGAAGTTACCAGACAGAAATGGTATGCTCTTTTCCATGGGAGTTAATTCTGAGTAAGGATTTGAAGTTAGTGATCTAAATTGCCCCTCAGGATCCTGTGACTCTACAGGGTAATTTGAAATTGTTGAATATGGGCACAAATTAGATAATAAATGAAATATTGATTTTTATTTATCTGTTTGATTTGGCTGGGGAATACTTGGAGTTGAAGCCCACAATTCTTAAAATTGTTGGATGTCTGTGGAGATTCTGTTATCCAGGTCATAGTTGTCTCAAAGGTACTTATTTTTCTTCAAAAGGCAACTGGACTATTTTTTTTCCTTAAGGAAGAAGAGGAAAACATTTTGATTCTCATTCAAGAAGCTTCATGAGTTGTGATGTTGTTGGATGGAAGGATAGATACCTATCCAATCTAGTTGATTTTTGAAGAACCCCCCCACATCTTTACCAAGATTGGAAACCTCTGCTTTAAACTGTGCCGTACATATAGAATTACCAAATCTAAGCTGCTAAAATCCAGATAACCACCATATGGTTGCAAAGCATTAGAGTTTTCGGTGTTTCTTTGCTCCCATCTAATGCTTTTCTGGATGTTATCATTCCAGATCTAGTGGCCCCACTTTCCAGAAAAACATTATGTCATCCCTTTAGCACTATCGGGTCAGTAGTCTAGCTTTATTAAAGTCTATTAAATTGCAGTTATGAGACTAAGGATGGCTTTTGAGATCAATAGTTGAGTGACAGGTTATGTTGTGATAATTAAGATTATTACTCAATGATCAGTTTGATACCATTAGCTTCAGTCATCATGTTTTGATGCATCCTCATCATCAGGTCATCATGCATCCTCAGTCGAAGAGGGTAGTGCCAAGACAGCCAAGGACCTGGTCAATATGGATAACCCAATTGGTATGCTGGAAACTCAGGTTGAGTGAGGAACCTGTTGTTCATGCAGAGAAACGGTTATATAATTGTTCACCAACTTGCTTGTATTCCAGTCTATTATACTAGAGCCAATTAGAAGTTGCCAAAAGCAAAGATTATGTGATCCACAATTTCATGACTACCCTCCTGCTGAATTTTATGTGGATCTACTTCATCTGTATTTTCTGTATGATGATACAAATGAATTCTGAGATTAACTCATTTGACCTGAAAGTCCATGTAATATGACAATTATACTACTAGAGTAGCTAGTAAGGGATTGCAATGTTAAAATAAGGAAACACAGGTTCAAGTCCACTTTTGGCCTGGAAACTCCCAGGTGATTTTGGCTGACTTGCTTTATCTGAGCACAATTTACCTTCGTGTTAAAGGAATAATATTAAAAGAGATCCTACAGAAATAGTCCTTAACTTATGACCATTTATTTAGTGACTTCTTGATGTTACACAGTGCTGAAAAAAGTGATGTATGACTGGTCCCCTCCTGTCCTGCCATGAAACCATTGTAGCATCCCCATGGTCATGTGATCCAAATTTGGGCACTTTGCAACCTGCATGTATTTATGACAATTGAAATGTCCCAGGGTCACATGATTGTGACCTGTGATTCTCCCAGTTGGCTTCCAAAAAGCAAAGTCAATGGGAGAGTGCCAGGTTCACTTAACAACACAGTGATTCACATGAACGACTATGGCAAAAAGGTCAAAACATCGAGCACAAGGACTGTTTTGCTCAATGGTCCCAATGATAATCATAAGTCAAGGACTATCTGTAAAATGCATCTGCTAACATGGCATGGAAGGAAAGGAAGGAGAAGAGGAGAGGAAACTAACTGTATAAGAGTTAATAGATGAACAATTCATTGAGTGACCAAAGTTACAATGGCACTGAAAAAAGTGACATGACCATTTCTCACACTTATGACCGTTGTAGCATCCTCAGATGCTTGGCAACTGATTCATGTTTATGAATCAGTTTATGACAGAGGCAGTGTCCTGGAGTCATACGATCTGTTTTTGTAACCTTCTATCAAGTGGAGTCAATGGGGAAACAAGATTCACTTAACTGGGTTACTAACTTAACTGCAGTGATTCACTTAACAAATGTGGCAAGAAAAGTCATAAAATGGGGCAAAACTCACTTAAGAAATTTTTCACTTAGCAACATAAATGTTGGGCTACATTGTGGTCATAAATTGAGGACTACCTGTATATCAGTCGATCTGAGGGGCCGTCTCTTGCCAGTCACATCTACCCGACCCATCAGAGCAGGGAGGCAGGGAATGTTGCAGGTCCCATCCCCGAGGGAGATACACCTGGTGGGACTCAGAAGAAGGGCCTTCTCCCTGGTGGCTCCCTCTCTCTGTAATGGCCCCATTCTAATACTCTTCCAGAAGGGCTGAGGACTTGGTTCTGCCAGTGGGCCTGGGGAATCCAGACCAGGATGGAGCCCATCAAATGGCTCATTTGATCTGCTATTGTTGGGGCGGGGTATGGGGGTATGTGATTTTATTACATTATACTTTATTGATTTATTTGATTCTTTTTATTAGTTTTATTGTTTTAAATGTAAAACACTTTTTATATTCTGTAAGCTGCCTTGAGTCGCCACGGGCGAACAGGCGGCAATATAAATTCAATAAATAAATATGGTGTAATAATGCACTGCATAGGGCTCAAAGGTAGTTTTTAAGCATTTACCTCCAAGTCTAGCAGACACTGTTTAAAAATATTCTATCCCTTGCCTGAAAGATCCTCATGTTTGCTCTCACCATTTGCTAAAATGTTCTGCCATTGTACCACGGTGTGCTGCAAAAGTGTGTAATAGAGAGGTAGGGGAAGGAAGGAGAGGATGAGAGGGACTGACTATAATTCATCCTATATCTCATTCCCTAAAATGGCTCCAACCTCTCATTCAGAGCTTAAAACAAGTAATCAGTAAAACAAGTAGTAATCAGTAAAAAGTTTAGCTGCTCCGGCTGATACTGTAATGTTTTAACTTCAGCAGATGTGAGGCACTGGAAGCTTGGATGGTGGAAAAGGAGTAGGCCCATCTCTAGGAGCCCAAGGGCACACTGTTTACAGGAATATGACACTACAGCACAACTCTGTGTTTCAGGCCTCCAAGCGTTGCAACACAGGGCAAACGGGTTTATATCTGTCAAGCAGATTAAATCACCTTGTCTTATGAAATTAGAGGAGGAGGAGGAGGAGGAGGAGGGCTGTTCCTCTGAAGGAACCTCGTGAGCTAAAGGGGAGGGAGGAAGAGCAGAGATAGCCTCTCCCAAAACGATTCAACCTGATACCTCGAGAAGCTTGCCAGACGTAGTAGCTGGCAAGTATCCCCCGTCACTCCTGTCTCTCATTTATATACAACAGCCCCCGAAGGGGAATGCTTGTTCAGATTAAGGAAATACATGTTGAGGCAGGTACAACCTGTACCTACATCTGCTGAGGGTAGCCGTAGCTTTTCAGCATTCTCTTTCAGTCGAGGTAGTCCCTCTGTTTATCACCATTTGAGGCAGTATGCTGACGGAAAACCTGCAAATCCCACTTCTGACTGGAGATTTTACAGTATCGTTCCCCTGCCACGTCCACCAAGCCACACCCACAGAACCGGTAGTAACAAAATTAGAATCCCACCACTGATTTGAGGTGACCACAACCCCCACAAAAATAACCTGGCTCCAAAGTTCCAATGGCCAGACAGCCCCCCCCCCCCCCCGCCCCCCAATCACTTGTTCACTTTTCAAAGGCTCAGCAAACAGCACTCAATTATGGTCATTTGCAGCATCCTGCAATCACATGACCGCAATTACAATGTTTTTTGCTAGAAAAATCAGCATTGAATTCCAGTTTTTGTTCCATAGAGAACAAGAGGTTTGCTTAATGACTGTAGCATTCACTTAACACTGCGGTCCATGTAATTATGCTCATGGGAGGTCGTAACGTGGGAGATTTTTATGGCCCTCACCACAAATAACCGTAATGGCAGGCACAAATACTGTCATAAATCAAGGACTTTATACAGGTAGTCCTCAGCTTACAATCACAATTGAGCGGAACATTTATGTTGCTAAGTGAGAAATTTGTTAAATGAGTTTCACCCGATTTTACGACTTTTGTTTCTGCCTTTGTCAAGTGAATCACTGCGGTTGTTAAATGGGTAGCATGGCTGTGAAGTGCATCTGGTTTCCCCATGGACTTTGCTTGACAGAAGGTTGCAAAAGGGGATCACGTGACCCCCGGGACACTGCCACTGTCATAAATGTGAGTCAGTTGTCAAGCATCTGAATGTAAATCCCCTGACTGTTGGGATGCTACAATGGTCATGATAGCAGTCTTCTAATATTTGAGGGGCTGCCACAGAGACAAAGGGGTCAAGCTATTTTCTAAAGTTCCTGTAGGCCAGTCAAGGAATAATGGATGGAAACTGAACAAGGAGAGATTTAACCTTGAAATAAGGAGAAACTTTCTGATAGTGAGAACAATCAACCAGTGGAACAGCTTGCCCTCGAAAGTTGTGGAAGCATCATCACTGGAGGCTTTCAAGAAGATATTGGACTACCATTTGTCAGAAATGGTGTAGGGTCTCCCGCTTGGGTGGGGGGGTTGGACTAGATGACCTACAAGGTCCCTTCCAACTCTTATTATCTGTTATCTGTCACAGGTGTGAAAAATAGTCACAAGTCCCTTTTTTCAGTGCTGCTGTAACTTTGAACAGTCACTAAGTGAATTGTCATAAATCAAGGACTTTACATCAACCTTTGTGCTTTTCTGAAAGTCAACCATTTCTTAACTGTTTGCAGACTTTTCTCTGAATCTGCTGTGCATCATCATAAAGATTATTTCTGTCTGAAGAGGTTAAATTGCATGCCACATTAAAACAAGCACAAAAGCAGTTGCCTCTCTGTTTGAATTAATTTCAGGTATCGGGGAATTATTTGCACCATGGAGGCAGTGGCTTTCCATAAATCTATATACATATACAATGCAATATGGTTTAGCTGTTCCTGCATCTTGAAACCCCTAACCCTGTCTACTTAGCAGTGAAGAAAAAAAAAACAATGAAGGGAAGGATAAAAATAAACACAATAAAGGGTGGATACCAGCAAACACAATTGGGCTTCATTCTTGTGGCTAAGGATGAGTACTGGGGCATTAAGCCAAGAGTGAACAAGCTTTGGCCTTCAGACTGCTTGCAGTCCTGGACCTAATTTGAATGACCCTTGGCCTAATTTCAAAACCCTCAAGTTAGCAGTCAGATTAGAGTACTAGGATGAGGGATTTGCCACTGTTTTATCCATCTACAAGGCAGGAAGAAAGAAAACCTAGAAATAGGGAGGGGGTCATCCTCTCCACTTTTCACTTTGGTCTTATCCAGGGGTCCCCAAACTTGGCAACTTTAAGACCTGTGGACTTCAACTCCCAGAATTCTGGGAGTTGAAGTCCACAAATCTTAAAGTTGCCAAGTTTGAAGACCTGTGTCTTATCTATAAAGTGTGCAAGCACACAAACACACCTAACAGATTTCCCCTTGAGAAAATGTTTCCTTCACCTAGGAAATATTTCCCCGCCCTTAAGACACAGATTTCACAAAAGCAGAAATTTGGACAAAGTGAAAAAGAGAGAGAAGGGATTATCCATACAGACACATCCTGAATATTTTGCTTTATGTGGACCATTTACAGCTGAACCAAGAAATTAACTCTCAGAATTCTTTCTAGCAAACAGACTGGGATAAGACAAACTTTGGATTTCTCTGGCCTTGGAAAGGAGAGCTAGGAAGAAGCCTTTATGTTCTCCCAAGAGCTCAGCATGAATAGAATTGTTGTGTACGACAAGCCCAATTTTGAGGGCCTCAGCAAAGAGTTCACCTGTGATATCCCTGACCTGCATGAATTGGATTTTGGTGATTGTATCTCCTCCTTGAAAGTGAGAGGGCAGCCCTGGGTGACCTACAAGCTCTCTAAATTTGAAGAGGATGGTGTCATTTTCGAGGAAGGGGATTATGCTGAGATTGACAACAACAACAGGATTTCATCCCTCCGACTAGTTCACCAGGATCTCTCTGACCCCCAGATTACACTGTATGAACATCCCAACTACGAAGGTCAAAGCAAGGTGGTGAAGGAGGAGACCAACCTTGCCTACGGTTACTTTAACGACCGTGTCTCCTCCCATGTGGTGCAAAGAGGTGTCTGGCTGCTCTATAAAAATGCAAATCGTGGGGGGTGGTATCACATCGCCTGGCCAGGGGAACGCATTCATGACTACAAAACTGAGATCAGCTTTGATGATAATGTCTCTCACTTGCAACCCCTGAAACCGGGCCGTCCAATCATCACCGCCAAGGTACTGTGGGATCAAAAGAAAGTAGAAGCTGAGCATGATGTTCTGATTGATGAGATTGTGGGGACCAACTGCACCGAATACGAACAAGCGTTCACCACCAGCTCCACTCGAGAATATACAGCCACAGTGTTCCAGAGCTTCCATTTCAGCAATACCACTTGCCTAAAACTCGGCTTTTCTTTCCAGGTGACCTTAGGCTGTTCCAATATATTTATAGTGGAGAAAGGCAAAAGCGAGTCTACCACCACTACTGAGAAGGTAGAGGTCCTGCTGCCTGCCAAAATCCCTCCGTGCACTGAACTTTCCATACAGGTGGTCAAAAAGGAGACCACCACTTCAGTGCCAGTGGAGCTCACTATCTGTCAGAATGGCAAAGAAAAGAAAGAGAGCGCTGAATACCGCTGTGTTTCGGGCCGTACCATCAGCACCAGATATACCATGAAGCCTGTCCCAGCAGCAACAGGCACTTCCCAAGCTAAACCTCAAGAAGCATGACAGAGGAGAAACACAACTATGGCAACTCTCGTAGATTGACAGATCTAGGAAAACATTTTCAAGCACGGCCTGGGCCAGGGATGAGGAAGAGAACATAAGTTATTTCCGATTAGGCTCCTTTCAGATTAATATTCCTGGGGTTGCAGATATTTCCAGACTGAGAAGGAAGAGAAAAACAAGACCCTGCTTTTTTCTAGACATGGTGATGGTTTCTGAGTTTAAATAATTAGGTTACAGGGATATAATCAGGTTTGGAGAAAACGGTGTAATCCAGATGGCAATTTATATAGGAAAAAAATGATTATTTTCTTGAAGATATATTAATTACCTGGAAAAATAAGAATGGATGTGATAGTTTTTCCTCAATTTGAACAGTAAATGCTATTCTTAGTACTGAACATCATCAAACAGCAGAATTAAATATCTACAAGTTTATCTGTATTTCTCAGTAAGGGGAGGAAGCAGTGGTTTATTTTATTTATCTGATGAAATTGAATTTTAAAAGAATGAACACTTCTTTGTTAACTTATATAAACCTCCATTCAAAAAACATTTCTTTTTTACTTTACTGGTCCAGCTTTATTTCTCATTAAAGTTATCTCTCTGATGTCAGATGTCTCACTTCACTGTGTCTAATCAGAATTTATTTGCTTATTTCAAACATTGTATATCTAATGCATAGCCATTTCAATTCAGTTGTTGAATTCATCCATTTCTGGGAACATACCCCAGACTGAACTATGAATTGAACTAGTTTAGAGCCCTATTTAAGACACACATAAGGCCCAAGGTCACAAAACCAGGCAAATTACTGTTAAACTTACTTGAAGGTGCATACCATAATCATTCAACTGACAGCGCCACATGCAACCAGTCCAAGCTGTGAGTGAGAACCCTTCCAAAAATTGCTGCCTAATTATATTTCATAAGAGAACATAAAGAAGAATAATTTGATTTCAATTTTGATTTGAAACATGCTTCTTCTTGGATAATCCCAGCTCAATCACAGGGTGCCTTTCAAAGGCCAAATGAGGCAGTTAGCTCAAAAAAGTCACAGTCCCTGCTTTATGACTAGTTGACGAGTGTCCAGTGGTGGGTTTCAAAAAGTTTTCCTATCGGTTCAGTGTGAGTGCTTGCTTTGCGCATGCACAGTGTTTGCAACTCACTTTCTGCTGCAAATCCTGTGTATAAAACAGTTGATGCATGGCAATTAGTTATGCTGCACGAAGCAGCTGACGTTGAAAAGCAGGAAATAAAGCTCTGTATAGAGCTCAGTATAAGGTGGGTGGGAGACCCCAACAGTCAGAGTGAACCAGTTCATTCACAGATTACCATCGGAGCTACCGGTTCGGGGGAACCGGGCCGAACCAGTAGTATACTACCACTGCTAATATCCCACTGTTCCTGACAAGAACCCCAACATAAAAGTACATTGTGTGACTCTGCTTGGCAGCCTAGTGAGGTCAGGTGCACACATAGAGATTCTTGCTCTTGTGGATATCCTGATGGCCCCTTCTCTAGATCGCCTCTTGGCTTCTCTTGACCTTTGGCTTGCATCTTGCTAATGTAAAGTGTGGCCATTCTGGGATTGCCATCAATTGCATCATGCCAATTTCTACTAAGCTGCAGAGCTGTAACACAGGACAGTAAAGCTACCATTGGAGTAGAGAGGGCCTTGCTCTTCAGAATTCTCTTCCTTGTGTCTCTTGAGTTATCCATTAAATGGGCAGGGAGAGGGGAAGAGGAAATGGTGACTCCAAATGTTTGGTTCCTCTCTGCTCTTTGGACCCGTTTTGACTCACCACTGGGTGACTCAGGGCTATCAGTCACTGATTCCCCAGACTTGTCAGAGTTGAACCTTTTACCCAGTTAAATGTTCTGGAACAGCCCTTTGATCCCAAGAAGGTATGTAATTAAAGTTTCTGTGATGAGGTGGGTGCTAGGATTTTTGTCCCAAGCCAAGCTGATGTCTACTAGTGTGGGGGAGAAGCACCACGGTCTTTTGAATTAACAAGAAAGAATGGGCAAATATGTACCTTCAAAGAAATGGATGAAGCCTACCTATACTAATTAATCAGAGGACAGGGATGGGGCAAATAGTGGGCAAAACCAGTGCTAGGAGAAGAGAAGGCACTTTCTGTCCAGGATCAGATGCATCTGCAGAAGACAATTTTTTTAAAAAGCCAAGATGAGCTGAAATATGACGTAACAAGCACTATGTTGTCTTTTTGATCCTCTCTCCAGATAACTAAATTCTTGGCCTCCCTGTGCATTTTGGAGGGTTGTTTCCATCAATTTAGTTAACCTACATCATAATTAACCTAGCTCATTCTTTCATCTGATACCTGCCAGATCTGTTGACCCAACTCCTGGCCCCTGCTGGTACCTAGCACAAATTTTGGCTACACCAAGTAGGGATTTGGGGAGTTGATAGGCAACACATATCCAGATTGTGAAAGCTCACCTAGATGGTAGAACTCTTTTATGATGGTGCCTCAAGCCTTCTACTTTAAGTAAAGCCTATGGTTTTCACTATAAATTTATTTTAATTTATTATACTGTATTTGTATTAGCACTCAGTTACTGAGAGTCAGATGACATACAAGTTAATAATAAATAAATAAAGGCAACACACTGAGCATTAAGGGGCTGCTAAAGAGACCCCATCTCTCAAAACGCACATTTAATCTTTAATAGTGCATTTTGAGAGATGGGGCCTTTTTAGTTAGTGGCTCAAGATCATTTGGAATCCTTTTCATCAGTCAAATCCTTGACATTTAAACTCTGACTTTTAGGCATGCATGGTGGTCTTCCCTTAAGAACATATGTAATCGCATATGCTTCAAAATAGCTTCATACATAATACAACCAATGTCTTTAAGAAAGAAACACAATTGACCATGGATGATGGATTGAGAAGGGAAGGGCTGAGAAAAGGAAAGGAAAGGAAAGGAAAGGAAAGAAAAGAAAAGAAAAGAAAAGAAAAGAAAAGAAAAGAAAAGAAAAGCACCATCTAAGATCTGGATGGAACGGCCAATTTGCTGTGGCCAGCTCGCCTCGGTCAACTTGCTGTGGGACAATTTAACAATTCAATTTATTTAAAATATATATTTTTTAATTTTTGTCATTCATATTTCATTCTGTCCCTTCTTTTGCATCCGTTCTTTAACGATTCTATTGCACCATTTCTCTGATATTACTACAGCAAGTTGTCCTGCAGTAAGTTGGCCATAGTGAATTATCCTGGGGTGAATTGGTCACAGCAATTTGGGTGTGGCGAGTTGTCATAGACCCGATCTGAAAGAGGCAAGGGCAGGTCCAACAGATGACTTCTCTGCTTTAATATAAGACAGGCTAGGCCTGTGGTGGCGAATTTATGGCACACATACCACAGGTGGCACGCAGAGCCCTCTCTGTGGGCACATGCACTGTTGCCCCAGCTCGACTCTGCCATGCATGCGTGCATGCCTCCGACTGACCAGCTGGCCTTTGGGTCTCTGCCATGCATGTGTGGGGGCAGGGGTGAGATTCAAATTTTTTAACAACCAGTCCTGTGGGCGTGGCTTAGGTGGTGGATGTGGCTTGATCGTCATGTGACTGGATGGACATGGCTTGGTGGTCATATTATTGGCTGGATGTAGCCAACTCAATATCACTCACGTCAAGGCACACATCTCCTTGCCTGGCCTCTCATGACTGTGGGGATGCTGCAACAGTCATAAGTGTGAAAAATGGTCATAAGTCACTTTTTTCAGTGCCACTGTAACTTTAAATGGTCACACCACACAAGCAAAGTACCAGCAAAAGAGGGGAAAAAAACTCCTGAGACAGGAAGTCTAGTCCTGCCAAGAATGTAATAAGGGTTAACAAAGAGGCAGTTCCTGTAAGCAACACCAGAATGTTTCCTTCCTGCCTTCCTTATAGGATTAGGCCAGTAATTTCTTCTAACAACTGGTTCTCCAAACTACTTAGAATGTTAACAACCGGTTCTAGTGAATAGGTGCAAACTGGTAGAATCCCACCCCTGTGGGGGGGCGTATGCAGGGGCGGAGTGCATGGGGGGGTAAGGTGCATCAGGGGGGCAGGGTACATGAGGGGAGTGGGGTGCATACATGAGGGAAGCACACATGCATACGCAGGAGCTTGTGATTTCGGGGGTGCCCATGCATGGGAGGTGAATGTTGCATTTTGGATATGCACGCAATGGGCACTTGGTGCTGAAAAGGTTCGCCATCACAGGGCTAGGCAATCTCAAGGGGTCCCTACAGCAATACTTGGAACCTACAAAAGCTATGATTTTTGAAAGCTGACAGCCTAGTTTACTGATATTTTAAAGTGGGAAACCCATGAAAATGATATTGCAAGCACTGAAATAGCTTAGCTCTCAGTCCAACCCATCTTTACACGAGGAGGGAGGTGTGTTGGATATGTTTGCTACCTTCAGTTATTTGTTAAAAAAAAAAAAAAAAGGCAGGCTACAAATAAATATCATAGTTAAAAAGCAAAGACAACATCCTGGTAATCCTCAGCTGATGATGGTAATGGAGCTTGTCCATCACAGCCATAATTCATGACAGTTGTGAAGCAGGTTTTTACAATTGCAAAAAAAGATTTTCCAACTTTTTTGTGGCAGTCATTAAGGAAAGACGGCTGTTGAAAAGCAAACCAATTCTTTGCTATGGGCCTCTTGTTGAAAATTAGAAGTGAATGCCTAAACAACTGGTCATAAATTGAGGACTATCTATAATATTCCCTAAAATGTAGCCATTCTTCATTTGTGATTTGCAGCTTCACCTTCACTAACAAATGTTTGGATACTTCTTAATTCTCAAAAGATTCTGCATCCTTCCCTCCTTATCTCATGGTTTTCCGAAGATAGAGGCAGTTTTAATTCTTCCAGTCTTCCAACTAAATTTTATTAGCATGCATATCGGTGGAAAAGGGTCAATTTGTGATTACTATTGTGTTTTTCTTTAATCATCTTGATGGATTTCTATTGTCATGTTTATCATTCTAACCTATTATAATTCACCTGGGATATAAAACTTGCAAAAATAAATGTAAATATAGAAAAATGAATAACATGAATAGGGAACCACTGTCCTGAAGGCTGCATCCAGGCTGTTGAACCTTCAGTGTTCAACCTGAGCCATTTCCTCCCTGACCACTTTCCAATCCGGCAATTCTTGGGGTTTTTTTCCCTCTTCCCAAAACAACCTGTAACATGTAGTTTAAAAGGTAAAGAAAATGTTGACCTTATGTCAGCTTCTGGTGAATGAATTGATTTTGGGGGACATGTTATGCAAGCGGTCCTTTCTAGCCATCCGTTCTGTATTTTACAGGGTGCAGTACTCCATTCAAATATTAACCAGGTGCGATTTTGCTGCAGTCAGAATTCTGCACTACCAAGGTTGCAAGCTGCTGCCATCTACTGAGGCAACATGGGGAAAGAATTTCACAAAAATTACAACTGTGAGGGGGGGCGGCGGAGTTAATGCCCCCTCTCCCCATTTGTGATCTCATGGAGAATATCTGTTTGGAAACCAATTAGGCATGCAAAAAAGCTTGCCAGACCTTGTCAAACTGTGAAGAGGTCAAATGTCCCTTTTACCTAATGCTAAGGTTCAGTCTAAAAAAATCAAGCAAAGAAAATAAAAAAAAGAGGATAGGTGGCAGGGAGGGAGCAGAAATCTAAAAATAAACTAACCCCAAATAAGAGGATAAGACAGACATCCTCAAAGGGGTCGTCAAATCCTTGATTAAAGTGCAAGAAACTGCTCTGTATCCCAAAGCTCACAGGAAGGCTGTTTAATGCTTGCATTAGAATAGAATAGAATAGAATAGAATAGAATAGAATAGAATAGAATAGAATAGAATAGAATAGAATAGAATAGAATAGAATTCTTCATTGGCCAAGTGTGGTTGGACACACAAGGAATTTGTCTTGGTGCAAATTAAATTAATAATTTAAAATCAGCAAAACAGAAAATGACAGCAATCATGCCACAACAAAGCCTGCCAATGAAGCACCCTCCAGTACTTAAAATGTCCTTATTTATTTTAAATTGTTCAGCTTAATTTCATGGGTATTTAAGATAAAGATAATGGGCCAATTCCTTACACTGTTTGTTGTTGCCTTTTTCTCAGAAGTTTTTTTTCCCAACTTCCCAGTCTATATTCCTGGGATTTCTTAGTGGTGTCCAGAACTCATACCAGATCAGTACAAACCAGTCTTACCAGGCTTAGGTTGTTGTTGTTGAACTTTAGTTACCCAAGTTAAGTTGAGAGTCACCTCCTTCTATGAGTTATATCCCATTAAATAAACCAAAAATTATAGTACTCCTGTGATATTTTTCAAATGTACTCAGTCTTGGATGACCTCCTTTTTTCATATGCACATTTATGCAAATAGTGTTTAGTTTAAGCCTAGGAGAGTTATTAGGCAATTTGATATCTTTTCATGGAAAGTAATCGCTCAGACATAAGGTTGAAGTTCCTAGCACTTCCCTGTATTGCATGATGTGTACAGGATTAGATATTTTATGCAAATATTATGGTTTTGTTTAAACAAATATTATTGCTTCTTTGAAGGTGTACAGTATCTGTTCCGTCCTGAAAAGAAGCGCGTGAGACCGGGTTCCAACTAAAAACTCTTTATTCGGTTAACAGCAACAATAATGGAACATTGGCTCAAGCCGCGGCAGCCCTTTATATAGAGGCTTGCCTGCCGGCTTGTAGCTAATGACATCCATTTAAATCCTGCCGCCTTTTAGCGGCTTCTTGGATTGGTTCCTAATGAACCAATCCACTACTGGCCTTTTTGGCCAATCAGAATTGACTACTTGGAACCTTCCAAGTTATACAGAACACCCCTCCCCCTTTAGCCTCGCAGGCAGGTGGGGCTTTTTCTGGTCTTAGTTGACCTGCGCGGCTCATTCTCGGCTAGGACTTCAAGCGGTTCGGTTGGGATCGTTGTCTCTCCGGCTTTTCTCCATGGAACCACCTGGAAGGGTGAGTCAGCACTGCCGTTCCCGTCTGAGTTTCTCAGGCCAGTCGAAGTGATTCTGCCTCTCCCTCCCGGTTCAGCCGGGCTGGTTGAGCTGACCTGGCTGGCACCTTCCAGGTCAGCTTCCCTTTCACCAGGACTTCTTCCGATGGTCTCATCTAACCGTAAGTGCTCTTTTTGGTTGGTTAGATTTTCTGGTTGTGATTTTAATGGTTCATTTTCACACCTTTTTTATTTATTTGTATTTCCCCCGCTCCTTGGTTTTGTTTTCATCAAAATTTATTATTTGAGGTTGCGTGACATGGGCTTAAGTTTAGCTGCAGTGCAACCTCATACTGAATGAGAGCTTGTTCAAAGTTTTGTGCAAATCAGAAACTAGGGACCAGGAAAAAAAATCAGAAAAATGAATAATCTAGAGTCTAAACACTCAGAAATAATTGAAATCCAATCACAGGGCTGATTATTGATATTATAATCATTATGGTACCATAATCATGATGGCATCAATTATTATGTCATTAAAATTGATATTGAATGTTGCATTGAACAGCAGTTTTTGTAACCAAACTTAAACACAGTCATTTGTAGTCTTCTGCAATCCAGCAAACTTCCAGGTTTTAATTAGGTAATATTTGTTTATGAACTGTTTAAGCAATGCCCATTATGTTCTGTTCAGTGCTTTGCTTTAGGTATTCAATTATTATAATTCACACTCTTATAAAACGACATAAAGATAAAACATGATTAGTTTGTTATTTAAAAACCCCACCCATTAACTTCAATTTACTTCTAAAAAAACGAAAGAAAAATCAAACTGCATACCACAACAAGGCCCAACTGCAACAGCAACACTGGAAGCAAATAGAAGACCCCAAATTTATGTTTTAGAGTTGACAGTGGTAGATATAGAAGTGATAGATAGCTTTTGCCTTTTAGGATGGATTATCAGAAGTGAAATATACACACCAGATACACACCAGAGACTAGTGATGATAAGTTAACAATGAAAGCCATAGATAAGATACTCATATTCCAGGATATGTCTATACCTACAAAAGTTGGAATGATGCATACAGTTTTCCATATAACATTTCATGAAGTGGGTTCAACTAGGACTGGACAAAGTGGAAAGAAAAAAGAATGAGAGAATATCCACCACCAAGAATATCCACCACCAATTACAGAAGCAATAAGCACACTGTTAGAAGGCCTGAATGACCAAGTTTAGGATAGATCATCCTGGAGAAAATCTATCATGTGGTTGCCAGGAATTGACAGCAACTTGATGGTACATGATCAAATACGTAATATTTCCTGATCAGCTCCATATAATGCCTTGGTGTTTTTAAAGCAATGTCTCCTAGTCTTGGCACAACTAAGTACGGACTTGAAATCTACACACATTTAGCATTGCCAAGGTTAAGAAAAAATGATTTAAAGAATCTGTCCCCATCAAAAATAACTTCATCAGATATCAAAGCCAACTCTGTTCTATATGTAAAGTGGGTGACTCCAAATCTGCAAACCTGATTGGTCAAATAAACGAAGGATAGGATTGGTTCACTAGGAACCAATCCAAAGAGCTGCTGAAAGGCGGCAAATTTAAGCAACTGCCATTGGCTGCAAGCAGGCAAGCCAGCCTGTATAAAAGGCTGGCCTCGGCTTCAGCCAAGTGTTCCTATTTACTGACTAGTTAAAGAATAAAGCATTTGTTGTTGGAACCCGGTCTACCTTGTGTGTTTTCTGAACAAAACACTGGCGACGAGGATGGGATCGTCCTGAACGAAAAAAAACCTGCACGCGGTGAGAAGAAGTCCAGATGACAACCAAGATGCCTGGAAACAACGCACCGCCCGCACCCTTCAATCCCAACGAAGAGGATTGGGATTCCTATGCAGATCGCTTCCAAATGTATTTGGAGAGCAATGAAATGGAAGACATTTCAGAGCAACGCAAGAGAGCTGTGTTCCTGACTCACTGCGGGCCAACGGTTTTCAAGATGGCAAAGGCCCTTGCAAAGCCCCGAGACGTTAAGCAACTAACGTGGCCAGAATTGCAAAGAATCCTCAAAGCACACTACGCTCCGATGGTGTCAAACTTAATAAAGCGACACAAATTTTACCGCAGAGACCAGAGAGAGGGAGAGACCGTCGCCGATTTCATTGCTGCCCTTAGACAACTAGGGGGTGAGTGTGATTTTTTGAACATTAATGAAGCAATGAGGGATCGCGTGGTGTTGGGTCTGAGAGACTCGACCACACAGAGTAAATTACTCAACAAGCCCAACATCACCGGAACCGAAGCCATCGCGGAAGCCACAGCCGCTGAAGCCGCGAAAAAATCTGCCGTAGCCATGAAAAAGATGAACACACACAGCGAAGAAACACCAACCAAAGACAGAAAGCAGCCTGCCACCACAACCCACTACGAAGAGTCGGGCGAAACATTTGAATCGAGCGAAGAAGACGACAAAGTCCACCATTTGCTCACGAACAGAAAAGAGCGCGAAAGAAGGAATTGGCGGGAGTGCGCTGGCTGCGGAGGAAACCATCCCCGAGCCGAATGCAGATTTCTCGATGCCATCTGCTGGCATTGCAAGAAACGAGGGCACATCGAGAAAGTCTGCAGGAACAAAAAAAGCACCAGCCCAACGAGACGCAGAAATTCCCCAACACGAGCTGAGCCTAAACGAGCTGAGAGAAAGTGGCAACAAGAGAAGCGAGCCAATACACACCAAACTGTCATTATAAAGAGCACTCAGACGGAAAGCGGGAAGAAAATTAAAGTCATTGTAAAAATCAAAGGAAAACACTGCAAGATGGAAGTGGACTCAGGATCCTTCCTCTCCATGGTATCGTGGGACACAATAAGACAGCTAGTCCCAGTTATCAAACCCAAAGAATTAAAGAAGCAGCACCTAACTCTCAAGGACTATCAGGGAAACCAAATCCCTGTAGTCGGCATGGGACAATTCCGAGTCGCCTACAAACACGTCAAGGTGCTCCCGCTGACCATAGTCGACCAAGACAGACCAAGCCTCCTGGGCATCGAATGGTTCGCGCCATTGGGCATCGGGATGACCGGGATCGATCGAATGACTACAACCGGCTGGAAAGACGACCTCATTCGAGAATTCCAGGACGTTTTTGACGGCTCACTTGGCAAGTATCGGGGAAATCCCATTTCTTTCAGTCTAAACCCCCAAATAGCCCCACGAAGAATAAAAGCCAGGCGAGTTCCTTTTGCACTAAAGGCAAAAATAGAGGAACAGCTGGACAAATTAATAGCCCAAGGGGTGTTAGAACCTGTGGACCATGCCAAGTGGGAAACACCTATAGTCACACCGGTCAAACCCGATGGGTCCGTTAGAATCTGTGGTGACTATAAGGCTACCCTGAACAACGCATTACAACCAAGCGCATACCCGGTGCCTGTAGTCCAGCATTTGCTTCACTCCCTGGGAAAAGGAAAAGTTTTTGCTAAACTTGACTTAGCACAAGCCTATCAACAGCTCCCAGTGGACCCAGAAACTGCTGAAGCACAGACTATAGTCACACATAAGGGCGCATTCAAATGTCACCGACTCCAATTTGGAGTGAGTGTGGCCCCAGGCGTCTTCCAGAGTCTAATGGAACGCCTCCTAAATGGCATACAAGGAGTCGTACCATATTTTGACGACGTCCTGATCTCAGCCAAAGATGAAACCCAATTAAAAAACAGACTCAAAGAAGTACTAACTAAGTTCAGGGAATCTGGCCTCAAAGTAAAAAGAGAAAAGTGTTGCCTAATTAAGAATAGCGTCGAATTCCGGGGCTATTTAATAGACGGAGAGGGTATACACCCTACAGACAAAAAGATTAAAGCGATTAAAAACGCACCAGAACCAAAAAACAAGACCGAATTCCAAGCCTTTTTAGGACTAATTAACTTCTATAATGTATTCCTGCCAAATAAGGCCACTATAGCAGAACCATTGCACCGTCTTTTAGACAAAAAAGCAATTTGGACTTGGGGTTACAGAGAAAAGCAAGCCTTCCAAAAAATTAAAAGCTTGCTAACATCCTCAAACGTTCTCATTCAATTTAGCAACACACTGCCCTTAAGAGTGACCTGCGACGCCTCCCCATTTGGAGTAGGTGCCATCCTAAGCCACCAACTACCGGATGGCAGAGAAGCGCCCGTCGCATATTATTCGAGGACTTTATCTAAAACTGAGCGGAATTACAGCCAATTGGACAGAGAGGCACTAGCAATTGTCGCAGGAGTGAAACGTTTCCACGAGTACCTATACGGGCGGACTTTTCAAATTATAACAGACCACAAACCGCTAATAGGAATTTTGGCGGGAAACAAACCTACACCAAATATCCTCTCCCCAAGAATGACGAGATGGTCAGAGTTCCTAGCAGCCTACTCATACACTCTGACACACCAACCGGGGAAACAGATTTCACACGCGGACGCTTTAAGCAGAGCACCCTTGCCAGCGACTGAAGAAGACCCGGCACCAGCGATGACAGCACTACAAATAGAGACTTGCTCCAATCTACCCATATCAGCATATGATGTTGCCACAGCCACCGCAAAAGACTCTTTGACTGCCCGTGTTCTTAACTGGGTAGGTAAAGGCTGGCCGGAAAATAAAAAAACTGAAAACTTTAAACCTTTCCGGACCAGACAAACCGAACTTTCTATTCAAAAAGGTTGTTTACTGTGAGGTGATCGGGTGGTTATTCCTAACAAACTACAACCTAAGGTACTTAGTATGCTACACGAAGGTCACCCAGGGATTGTAAAAATGAAAAGCCTTGCTAGAAGTTATGTCTGGTGGCCGGGTATTGATAGGGACATAGAATACTGGGTAACCTCGTGTAACAAATGTCAAACAATTAGACCATCCCCACCCAAAGCACCCATTAGAGATTGGGAAATTCCACGGGGCCCCTGGTCATGAATCCACATCGATTTCGCTGGTCCAACTAAAGGACATACCTTTCTGATTGTCGTGGACGCTTATTCTAACTGGTTAGAAGTAAAAATTATGCCATCAACAACAACTGAATTAGTAATAAAACAACTGGACACCATTTTCGCCACCCATGGCATTCCGGACGTCCTCGTGTCCGATAATGGACCACAACTAACCAGCCTACACTTTGAACAATACCTAGCCTCCCTAGGTATTAGACATGCCCTAACCGCACCAGCTCATCCGGCTGCAAACGGTAGGGCAGAGAGAATGGTCCGATTTACAAAGGAAGGGTTAGAAAAAATGGACACTGGAGATGTACAGCAAAAAAATAACCGATTGCTCACACTCCAGCACATAACACCCAGTACCACAACCAACAAGTCCCCAGCAGAGCTACTCATGGGGAGAAAACTAAGGTCACACCTTGATAGACTGCACCCAGAATTCACGCCAGAAAACCCCCCCGACTCCTCTACACGGTTTAGAAAATTTGGAATTGGCGATTTAGTCTACGCCAAAAACTTCACTGGGGACCCAGCATGGCTACCAGGACAAATTACCCAAATAACAGGCCCCAAATCCTACCGGTTGACAGTAGGTGATGGCAGGGAATGGAAGCGGCACATAGACCAGCTTCGATCCCGAAATATAGAAAGAACCACAGACATACAACCATCTGTCGAAAAAACCGACGAATTGCCAACTAAGGTGGGGGGGGGGGAATCGCAAGAATTAAATAAAGAACCGTTAAAAAATAAAACCAATGAAACACATGAACAAAAAGAGCAAATAAAAGACTCACTGTTTGGAGAGACTTGCGCGAAGAGCCCATCGGAAGGGGCCAGCCAGGCCAGCTCGACCTGCCCGGAGGAAACGGGAGGGAGCGGCAAAACCGCCAGCCTAAGAGACTCAGGCGGCGGTAAAATGGCTGACTCACCCTTCCAGACGGTTCCAGGGAGAAGAACAGACGACACAGCAGCCCCATCCGAACCGGTCGAAGTCTTCACTAAGAATGAACCGCGTAAGTCAAGCTGAGTCCGGAAAAGCCCTACCTACCTGCGGGACTACGTCACCACGTAGGACTGAACTAAGAGGGGAGGGGTGTTCTATATGTAAAGTGGGTGACTCCAAATCTGCAAACCTGATTGGTCAAATAAACTAAGCATTGGATTGGTTCACTAGGAACCAATCCAAAGAGCTGCTGAAAGGCGGCAAATTTAAGCAACTGCCATTGGCTACAAGCAGGCAAGCCAGCCTGTATAAAAGGCTGGCCTCAGCTTCAGCCAAGTGTTCCTATTTACTGACTAGTTAAAGAATAAAGTATTTGTTGTTGGAACCCGGTCTACCTCGTGTGTTTTCCGAACAAAACAAACTCCTTCAGAAAATGTAGGTTTTTAATTTGCCTCTTTTGCTTCCAAAGCTATTTTGCTAACTGATAAGTTTCTCAAAATATCCTGAGTTTTATATAGATACTAGTCAACGGCAGATCATAAAACAGAGCTGACTTTGAACTTCTTTGCAGAAAAAGGTACCAAAATACATATGTATTTATATGTCGATGTTTGTGCAAAGATGAATGATAAAATTCATCCAGTGGGGGTGGGTGCAAATAACCTAACCTGAATTACTTGTTAATTGGATCATCTGTTTTGCTTTCTGAGCATCTAATTCATTAGCCATATATCTGAACTACTAAATGGGGTGAACCATCTAGATCAGGAATGTCAAGCTTGATTTCATTGAGGGCCGCATCAGGGTTGTGTTTGACCTCGGGAGGCCGGAGTAGGAGTGACCAGCTCAACATCAATCATGTTGGAAGCACCTGTGGTGGCCCAAGCATTCTGGCTCCATTTTTGGCTGTGATGGCCTCCTACAACCCTCTGCCAGCAAAAGCAGTGCTCAGGAGGGCCTTGTGCACACACACACCCCAAGCCAGGGGTGGGATGCTCCCAGTTCTGCCCAGATCTATACAGCAGCAGACACCAAACCGGTTCTGTGTTTGCTGCTCTTTGGCCCACCTGCCTACCCAGGCTTTTACCTGTCCTTTATTTTTTGCTTTTTCAACCTCATCTGCTTTGCGCGCACTGCAAAGTTTGAAAAGCAACCTTTTTCCTGCTTTTTCAACCTCAGCTATGCCACGCAAAGCAGCTGAGGTTGAAAAAGCAGGAAAAAAGTTGCGTTTCAAACGCTGTACATTCGTGTGCAGTGCTTTTCAGCTGTCTGGGTGGCACAGCTTAAGGTTTTTCACATGTGCGCACAGCGCGTGTCAGGCACACAAAATGTAGTCACCAAACTGGTTGTAACACCGGTTGAATCCCACCCCTGCCCTGGGCTCTGTTTTCACTGGCAGAAGCACAGTGAGTCGGTCCTCTGCTGCTTCCAGGGCAGTCCCATGGGCCAGATCTAAGCATCCTGCAGGCCAAATTCGGGCCCTGGGCCTAGAGTTTGACACCCCTGATCTAGATGACAGCTAATTGTGAGAAGTACAGTATTTGCAATATTGATTTGCACAGATGGAACCTCCTATCAATGCATATACATGTGGATATATAAGTGTTCCATAGTTGTTCTTATTACAGTCTCTATATTTTAGAGTATAACAGGTAGTCCTTGACTTACAATCATTCATTTAGTGACAGTTCAAAATTACAACAGCACTGAAAAAAGTGACTTATGACCATTTTTCATATTTACAACCGTTGCAGCATCCCCATTGTCAAGTGATCAAAATTATGATGCTTGGGAACTGACTCAAATTTATGATGGTTGCAATGCTTTGGAGCCATGTGATCAGTTTCTGTGACTTTCTTACATGCAAATTATATGGTAAAACCAGATTCACTTAACAGTCTTGTTACTAAATTAACAACTGTAGTGATACAACAAAGGTTGTAAAATGGGGCAAAACTTGCTTAACAAATGTTTCACTTAGCAACAGAAATTTTGGACTCAGTTATTATCATAAGGGAAGGACTACTTGTAATCCTTAACTTACACATATTTTAATATAATTAGGTTTACTCATCACTGACTCCAGTGGTGGTATTCTACCGGTTCTGCCTGGTTCTGCCGAGCCGTTAGCAGTGATGAGCAGTGGAGAATGAACCAATTCTCTCCACCGCTCTGCTGTTGGGTCCGCCCGCCCGGGCTCCCATATTCACCTTTATCCTCTGAATTTGAAGCGCAGGTGTTTTGCGCGGCACAGAAAAGTGCTGCGCAGCAGCTGTTGAAGCAACCAGGATCGTGGAGACTTGCAGGAGGTGAGATAGAATCAGGGGTGGGATTCTACCAGTTGGCAACATATTTTCTAGAACCAGTTGTTAACATTCTAAGCAGTCCGGGGAACCGGTTGTTAGAAGAAATTACTGGCCTAATCCTGTACGGAAGACAGGAAGGAAACATTCTGGTGTTGCTTACAGAAACTTCTCTTCGTTAATCCTTATTACATTCTTGGCAGGACTAGACTTCCTGTCACAGGAACTTCTCTGCAGTTTTTTTCCCCTCCTTTGCTGGTACGTTGCTTATGAGGAGTGATCAAAGTTACAATGGCACTGAAAAAAGTGACTTATGACCATTTTTCACACTTACGACTGTTGCAGCATCCCCACAGTCATGAGAGGCCAGGCGAGGAGGTGCTTGCCTCGATGTGAGTGATATTGAGTTGGCCACACCCAGCCACCTGATCACCAAGCCACATCCACCCAATCACATGACCACCATGCCATGCCCACCAACTAAGCCACGCCCACAGAACCAGTTGTTAAAAATTTGAATCCTACCCCTGGTGAGAATGCCTCTGTGCCTGCGCAAACACCTCTGTGCCTGTGCAAAGTGTGCATTTGGCGCGCGCACGCAAAGTGCGTACACGGGCACGAAGTAAATCCACCAAGCCATACCCACCAAACTGGTGGTAACAATATTTGAATCTCACCACTGACTGACTCCAAAATTACTTAGAATTTTATATAATAGCTTAAGGGCCTGTCACATAGGCCAACAGATGCAAAACATATGTAAAAAGGACACAGCGGACGAGAAAATTTTCCGTCCGTTGTTATCTGCTCTCAAAAGTGCCCCAAATTTGCATAAGCAGAGCGGACAACAACGGAAAGGAATGGACAGGGGGAGGACGTAGCCAGGATGTTAAGCGGATGCTCCACGGAAGCCTAGCGGATGGAAGCAGATGGAAGCGGATGGAAGCGGATGGCACATCCGCGGGGCTTCCGGGGGAGCACAGTGAAGCGGACGCGCAACGGAAGGAATGGATGCAGAGCTGATTCCGAGCGGATGAAGTGGATGCATCATGGAAGCCGAGCGGATGCCTAGCGGATGCAAAGCATTCACTGCGCATGCGGGAAGGTTGCATTGCGTCAGCCCCGCGGATATAAAGGGATGCAGCTCGCAAGCAGGTCACCATTCAGAGGAAAGACCTGCTGCCAGACACAGCTCCAGACAACCAACAACCATGGGGAAGAAGAGGAAGCCTGTGCCATCTGCTGCCAGCCCTGGCAAGAAGGACAGGGACACCATCCCACCCCCTGGCCCTGACTCTGCTTCTGCTGGGGCTTCTGCTGCTGCTGCTGACTTTTCTGGTGCTGGGGCTTCTGCTGGCGCTGCTCCTGGTGCTGGGGCTTCTGCTGGGGCTTATTCTGCTGGCGCTGCTCCTGGTGCTGGTGCTTCTGCTGGTCCTTACTCTGCTGGCGCTGCTCCTGGTGTGGGTGCTTCTGCTGGTGCTTACTCTGCTGGCGCTGCTCCTGGTGCTGGGGCTCTGGTGGGGCTTACTCTGCTGGCGCTGCTCCTGGTGCTGGTGCTTCTGCTGCTGCTTACTCTGCTGGCGTTGCTCCTGATCCTGCTGGACCTGCTGGTGCTCCTGGTCCTGCTGGTGCTGCTGGGGCTTACTCTGCTGGTGCTGCTCCTGGTGCTGGTGCTTCTGCTGCTGCTTACTCTGCTGGCGTTGCTCCTGGTCCTGCTGGTCCTGCTGCTGATCCTGGTCCTGCTGGTCCTGTTGGTGCTGCTGGTCCTTACTCTGCTGCTGCTGATCCTGGTCCTGCTGGTGCTGCTGGTGCTGCTTTTGCTGCTACTGTTGTTGTTGCTGTTGCTGATGCTGGTGGTGTGGGTGAAGAAGCCCCAAGAACCTCGAAGCCCCTCTGATGAGGGCCCAGATGGCCCTGCCAGAGGGAGGAAGAGGCATACGCATGAACGGGAGAGGAGGCAATACTCCATCGAAGAGGAACATGAGGATGAGGTGCTGGAATGGCTGAGGGAGAACGAGTATCTATGGCGGAAGGGACACAGGCTCTATCGAGACACCAAAAGGAAGCAGGCTGCTTGGAGAGAGAAGGCGAAGAGCCTGGGCTACACTTCGGAGGTCTTCCTCGGCTGGTGGAAGCACATGCACACCTGTTACGGGAAGCTGCACCTCAAGAAATCTGGCCAGGTCACGGTCAAGCTGACGGACCGGGAGACCTACGTGATGGCCAAGTGCAGCTTCTTGGAGAGTGAGATCCGCCACCGAGGAGCAGCCCCTCTGACAACCCTCTCTCTCAGGGAGCCCACAGAGAGCCAGTCCTCTTCTGGCCAAGAGCCAGCTCCTGTGTCCATCTGTGGAGCGTGCCACAACAGAGACCTCCCCGACAGCTGCACCCCATGGCGGAGTGCTATCCTTACCCATCCCACAAGCATGCAAAGGCTGAAACCATTTCTAAAAGTTTCCACCAAGACTTTATTGACTAAAAGAACTGAAGCAAGTGTGTGAAGCAAAGATAATCTTTATTAATAACAAACGGTAAAATCAAAATGACCCAAGTAAAGTATTCCAAGTAAAGATAAGGTCAACAGGTAGCAACCCAGTCTCTGGTACTCTTCTCAGTCACTCTGAGGTGTGCCCATGGTCTCAGGGGTGAAGGGTCCAGGTGCTGTGGAGGTGGCAGTGGCTGGAGTGCTGGTCTGAGGCGCCATTGGGGTGCCTGGCCCCGAGAGGACCACGGGGGATGGTGTGTGGAGGAAGCTCTCAGAGAGAGCTCAGTCCTGTGATGTTGAGAGCCCCTTCCTCCAGGACATGGGGTGTCAGTCCCAAGACCGATGACAGATGTTCTGAGGCTGGGCTTGGCTGTGGGGTGGAGGAAGGAGGAGTGTAGTGGGGATGTCTGGTCTGCAGGTGAGTGAGGTGAGGCATGGGTGGCATCTGTGGCGTGGGTGGCATCCGTGGCATGGATGGCATCTGTGGCGTGGATGGCATCTGTGGAGTCAGTGGCATCGGTGGCATCAGTGGCATCAGTGGCACCGGTGGCGTATGATGAACCTGTGCCTGGACTGGGAAGGGCTGCTGCCTGTGCTGCTGGACCTCCTGGTAGCCGTAGCCCTGGTAGGTGAGGGCCTGTGGAAAGCCTTGGAATGGGAGGGACATCACCTGGGGTGGAGAAGCAGACCTGGACTGGGTGGGAGCAGGTTCAGCTGGGTCTGAAGGGTTGTGCAGAAGACCGGTGATCCTGTCCTTGATCACCTGGTACTGTGATTCGGACATGTCCAGGAGGGTCTGGTTGACGTAGGTGAGGAAGGGCTTGCGGTTTGAGGAAGGTATGTCGGTGTGTACCAGCTGAGAGAGGAGATCTCTGATGGTGTCCCTGATCTCCAGCAGGACAGTGTGGCTCTGCCCCTCCGGTCTGGCTCTCTGCCTGCTTTCTGTGGAGGTGGAGCTGGGGGTGGATATGGGTTGGTCTCTAGTGGAAGTGCCCTCTCCTTGCTCCCACTGCGTTAGGGGTCCTCCACGCACTCCGCCACTGGGAGTGCAGCTGTCGGGGGGGTCTTTGTCATGGGATGCTCCACAGATACCTGCCTGGACACAGGAGCTGACTCTTGGCCAGAAGAGGACTGGCTCTCTGTGGGCTGCCTGAGAGAAAGGGTTGTCAGAGGGGCTGCTCCTCGGTGGTGGACCTCACCCTCCAAGAAGCTGCACTTGGCCATCACGTAGGTCTCCCGGTCCGTCAGCTTGACCGTGACCTGGCCAGATTTCTTGAGGTGCAGCTTCCCGTAACAGGTGGAAGCATGTGCTTCCACCAGCCGAGGAGGACCTCCGAAGTGTAGCCCAGGCTCTCCGCCTTCTCTCTCCAAGCAGCCTGCTTCCTTTTGGTGTCTCGATAGAGACTGTGTCCCTTCTGCCAAAGATACTCGTTCTCCCTCCAGCCATTCGAGCACCTCATCCTCATGTTCCTCTTCAATGGAGTATTGCCTCCTCTCCCGTTCACGCGTATGCCTCTTCCTCCCTCTGGTAGGGCCATCTGGGCCCTCATTAGAGGGGCTTCGAGGGTTCTAGGGGCTGCCCCACCACACCACCACCACCAGCAGCAGCAACAACAACAGTAGCAGCAAAAGCAGGACCAGCAGCACCAGCAGCACCAGGATCAGCAGCAGCAGAGTAAGCACCAGCAGGACCAGCAGCACCAGCAGGACCAGCAGGACCAGGAGCAGCACCAGCAGAGTAAGTACCAGCAGAAGCCCCAGCACCAGCAGAGTCAGCAGCAGCAGCAGAAGCCCCAGCAGAAGCAGAGTCAGGGCCAGGGGGTGGGATGGTGTCCCTGTCCTTCTTGCCAGGGCTGGCAGCTGATGGCACAGGCTTCCTCTTCTTCCACATGGTTGTTGGCTGTCTGGAGCTGTGTCTGGCAGCAGGTCTTTCCTCTGAATGGTGACCTGCTTGCGAGCTGAATCCCTTTATATCTGCGGGGCTGATGCAATGCATCCTCCCCGCATGTGTAGTGAACGCTTTGCATCCGCTAGGCATCCGCTAGGCATCCGCTCGGCTTCTGTGATGCATCCGCTTCATCCACTCGGCATCCGCTCGGTATCCGTTCCTTCCGTTGCGCGTCCGCTTCGCTGTGCTCCCCCGGAAGCCCTGCGGATGTGCCATCCACTTCCATCCGCTAGGCTTCGGTGGAGCATCCGCTTTCCATCCTGGCTACGTCCTCCCCCCGTCCGTTCCTTTCCGTTGTTGTCCGCTTTGCTTATGCAAATTCGGGGCACTTTTGAGAGCGGATAACAACGGATGGAAAATTTTCTCGTCCGCTGTGTCCTTTTTACATACATTTTGCATCCACCGGCCTATGTGACAGGCCCTTAAATGCTCTATCTGATTTCAGAAAGTTTAGCAAATGTTTCATTATTTCCATACTTCCTATAGTTCATAATACAGGTAGTACATAATCCTATAGTACATAATACAGGTAGTCCTTAACTTATGATCACCACTGGAACCAGAATTCTCATTGCTAAGCAAGGCAGCTCTTAAATGAGCCACATCCAATTTTATGAGCTATTTGCTACAGTTGTTAAGTGAATCACTGCAATTGTTAAGTGGATCAAGGTGCAATTAAGCAAAATCCTGCTTCCCCCTTTGACTTTGCTTGTGGGAAGCCAGCTGGGAAAGTCACCAATGGCAATCATGGGATTCCAGGATGCTGGAATCCCATGATTTACCATTGTAAATACATACCATGTTTCTCATACAATAAGGCCGGGTCTTATTTTTTTTTGAGCCCGGAAAAAATGGCTAGGTCGTCTTTTCAGGGGTGACTTAATTCCCCCCCTTGCATCTTTGGGCAGGCAGGCGGCAATGGCTTGGATGTTGACCTTGGCGTTGGTGGGGCACTTTGTATCGGGGTCAATGTAGGCAGCACCATATCTGGGTGTGTAACAAAAGTACTTCCTAACAGCAAGCCCCTCCACCATTCCCCCCCATTTCCCATGTTTTAATATAGGCCTTAATTTGGGGGGTGGGGCTGAATTTCTTTTCATGCCTATAAAACATGCTGGGACTTCCTATTGAGGGAGGCCATATTGTTGGAGAAACAGGGTACCAATTGTCGAGTGCCTGAATTTTAATCATGTGATTGTGGGGATGCTGCTATTGTCATGGGTGTGAGGACTGGTCATCACGTTTTCAGTCCCATTGTAACTTCAAATACTGTAGTCACTGAACAAAGGGTTGTAAGGTAAGGACTACCTGTAATCAATCAAACATTTATTGTCAATGCACAATGAAATTGAAATGCATAATGCCCCACGCTATATTCTCTTTGGTTTATAATTTAATTGTGAACTCTTGCTGATCTATTTGGAAGAGAGCCTCATTGCACTCCAAGATGTTTACTTCCAGGAAAGTATGCAGGTTACAATACTCTTTCTTCATCATGTCTTTTCTGACAACCCACTTGTTTTGTGGCCCCACCCAGGTTTAGTGTTTTGATCTTGAACAAAATTAGCTTTACTGAATCATTGGTGAGCTGCATTCAGCCTAGATCAGGGGTATCAAAATCCCATAGTCACAGAAGTGTCACATGATGTATCAGGACTTTTCACCCCTTTGCTAAACCAGGCATGGCCAGCGCATGACTCATCCAGCCCCCAGGCCGTGAGTTTAACAGCCCTGGCCTAGATTAAGATAACAAATTAAGTCCTAAGAGAATCAGAATCAGAATAGAGCTGGAAGGGACCTTGGAGATCTTCTAGTCCAGCCCCCTGCTCAAGCAGGAGACCACATTCCATTTCAGACAAGTGACTGTCCACTTTCTTCTTAAAAACTTCTGGTGATGAAGCACCCACAATTTCTGGAGGCAAGCTGTTCCACTGGTTAATTGTTCTCACTATTAGGAAGTTTCTCCTTAATTCCAGAAGGTTGCTTCTCTCCTTGATTTAGTTTCCATCCATTGTTTCTTGTCCTGCCCTCTGTTGCTTTGGAAAATAAATTGATTTCCTCCTCTTTGTAGCAGCCTCTCAACTACTGGAATATTGCTATCATGTCCCTCCCTCTCTAGGCTAGCCAAACCCAAATCCTGCAAAGGTCCATATTTTAGTCTCTGGGCCTTTAATCATCTTAGCTGATCTTTTTTGCACTTTTTCCAAAGTCTCAACATCTTTTTTGTAATATAATGACCAAAACTGGATGCAGTATTCCAAGTGTGGTCTTACTAAGGCTTTATAAAGCGGTACAAATAGTTCATGTGATTTTGATTCTATGCTTCTGCTTATACAATTTTACTAGTGTTTATATCTTATATTTTGATAAGAATATATTTTACAGAATTCTTACAAAGACGATCTGGTCAGGATTTTTTTTTTTTTTTTTTGTATAAACAACCCAAACCTTCTACCAATTCCTTCCCACCCACACTGCCCCCTCAAGCAAACTGTTAAACCGAGTCTTGGAATTTTTCAGGAGATCCTCAAGGTTACAATAGGGCAGTTCATAACGGAAAAAAACTTTTTGAAGAGCACAATATTATAAACATAAAAGACCCGCCTACGTAATTTCTTAGCACTGAGTTTAAATATATCTTCTCAGATTGATGCAACCTGCTGCAACTTATAGCCCCACCTCCTGTCAGGCTGCTTCTTTCCGATTTGTCGGAGGAGCCAAGGAAGGCGTGCCTCTGTGAAAGTGTTTCTCATTGGTCAATGAGGAGGATTGCAGTTTCGGATTGGTTTTGCGTTTTATCGCAGCGCTCACTGGCGTGGAGAAGCCCGTGCCCAACTGCGGGCGGAAGTAGGCGTGATGGCAGGGGCAGGTGGCAGCATGGCGGCTGGTGAATCGGACCCGCTGCGGCTCTTCGTGAGCATCGGGCTGAGCGAGAGCAAGGCTCGCGAGACTCTTCGGAATGAGGCGCTCACCGCGTTGCTCCGCGAGGCAGTCGGACAGGTCTCAGTAGCCGCCCTTCTTTTACGTCTGTAGCCCCTTCGCGGTTTCCCCAGCAGTCTGGGGCTAGCCTTGCCACGTTTTCTGCACCCCTTCCGGTAGTGACCCTGCCCTTTAAGAAGAAATTGAAAGGGGCGAAAGCTTTCCTCGTCCTTCAATTTCCAACTTACGTTTCCCCCCCCCAAAAAAAACAAAGCAAAAAAAAAAAAAAGCTGCTTCTGCTCATCAGGAAACTACTTTTCCTCTAAAACGAGCGAAACTCTGTCCCGCGTTTCTCAACCACTTTTGTGCTATTAATTCACTTCCAGATATTTCTCTCTTGCTTTCTTACTCAGCGTTTCAATGGGTCCTACCGAGCAATTCATAGTTGGGCTTATGTGTAATGTATTAAGCTATCTAATGGCTTGTTTGTGAGACGATTGATAATTTTATTTTATTCGTTTTATATATCCAGCCTTCTCACATAAGTGTCTGTGGCTGGTTTACAATAGAATAGATTAAAATAAAATAAAATGTACAATATAACATAACAAACAGCAAATTAATATGGGAATCTGGCCAACTGTGGTTTTTATACCATGAGTGAGCAAAATACAGCTTGGCATATTGTGTGAAGGCAGCCATTCAGTGGCAAGGATAGATTTAATCAAAACTGCTAAAAATGTGTTGATTTTCAGCAAAAGGTATTTGCATTGGATTTTAGAAGACCTGAGATAGTTCCCAGATATGGCTTCTGCTTTATGTAATTTTACAGAGGTTTGTCAAATTTGAATTAGCCTGATAATTTTGCTGTTCATACAAACATGCATTGGGTGTAAATTCCACTGGAATAAAGAAACTGCTGCTGAGAAGACAGGTACTTGGAAATCTGTTCCTCCCTTTCCCTAATATATTTTGCTGTTGTTTCTGTCTTATGTGTAGATTCTGCTCAGTTTATTCTTTCAGTGAATGTTGAAACTAGTTATACTTGTAATTTAAACAATCCTAAAATGTGTCAGTGGTTGGATTAGACAGTCATGTTGAGATCAATGGAACAGGTTAATCATGCTGCCTTAAACCTAAAATAATTTAAATAGGTCATTTATAAGTATAATTAAGTTCCCAAGCTATGTCTAACACTTGCCATATGTTGAGTAAGGAATTGGGTTTTTTGGACCTACCGGTACCATCATTCTAGGAATGCCAATGGTTGATGGAGGTCATTCTTAGGATGCTAAACTGAAAGAGGTTCAGATATAACATCCTCTGGAATATTCATACAGATAGATCGATGTCTCTTGTAGGCTTCTTACAAATTTTATTTGATTCTTGTCTTCTGTTCTAGTACAAATAAAAATAGTAAAGATTTAAAGGGAATTTTTTTGCTGTTAGGTAAAGCTGCAATTTGTGATTATCTCTGAAGGAATGCAAACAATGATTCATGTTAAAGATGTTCACCAAGTGGTCATTTCAGTGTCAACATTAGCTGAGTTCAAACATATTAAAGTAATGTCTAAGTTTCAATACTGTTGTAATAAAAATCCTATAGAAATGTCTCTTAAGATATTAAAATTCATATCTTAGTGCAGACAATTACTGTAGCTCCCAAGCCATTTTCTGCATTGGAATTTCCTTCCTTTGTGTATCTCTCTAGAAATGAAAGTGTGACTCTACATAGAGGCTGTCTGAATATAAATAACAAATGAAAAAGAAACCAGGCTATTGTTTTTCAACATATGTTTTGCCTTTTTTTGGGGAAGAGGGTGAAGTCATTGGGTGGGGCAGATTTAACATGTATTCTATTGTTAAGAAAAAGGCCTTTGACATTATAATTCCCCCAAATCATGTGATTAGCCTAGCTTAATAATAGACAAACCTAAAAGTTCTTTTATAGATTTAAAGAAGAACAACTGAGTTGATTGAGGTTCTTTTGTAAACACAAAAAATTAATCAGTTTGGCTGTTGTTCCATTATATATATTCATACATGCAAATGCAACAGCTAAAATGAGCTAGAAGAACCCTTCAACTTACCATCAATCACTTAGCAATTATTCAAAGTTCCAGTGGACCCTCCCTCAAAGATACTTACAACTGGGTTCAAAATTCTGACAATAGTCTTCTCTCCCATCCCCACCCCTGATGTGATCACATAGCAAGATTTTGGACACTGAGCAATCAGCCTGTGTTTATGGCTATTTGTGGCCTCTCATGGTCTGTGAATTACACCTTTTTGCTGAAAACTGGAATTTACTTCTGCTTTTCTGTAAAAAAATAAAAAGACCCCATAGCAAACAATGTGTTTTCTTAATGAGCTCAGTGTTTGTTGACAGCCATCCCAAAACAGGTTGTGAAATTGACCCACTTTATGACCCTCACAACTTACAACCAAAATAGGAAGGCTCCATTATAGTTATAAGTTGAAGATTACCTGTATGGATGCTGGTCTTTGGATTGTTGGATTGGAACAATTCTGTAATGTTTGTTTTCCATTTGGAAATATCAGAGGGGACAATCTGTCTGGATTTACCTAGGGGTTTGAAAAGACTCAATTTCTAAGAGACTTATCGCTTCTTCCTAATATATACTCTTGCTGTTATCCTGACTTTCAGCTATCCCTTTTAACTCTTCTTACTCTTTAGGCACAAGGAATCCTGGGTCCAGTGATTGACAAGACAGTCGGCACCTTGTTGTATAATGTGGCTTCCCGGCTTAAGGACTCAAAGCGTCTTGGTCACCTTGTTGACTACATTGCTACCAAAAAGATCATTACAGATCTTCAGCTCAATGGTACATACTTTGGAATTTCACAGGCTGGAGCCAAGAGTCCCCTGTTCTTTTTGATCACTGATGATTGGATTTGGCCCCCAAGGTCTTATTGCATGTTTTCTTATACCACAATGGACCGGATGAAATAAATGGTCAGAGCTTGAGAAACAGGAAGCTTTTCCGCAGTAGGAACCTTCCTGCTCAAGGTTGTCTCCGTGGTAAGAGAGAGGCATTTTGGATGGGTGGACTATATCAAGATTGACACTTATTCCTTGCCTTTTTGAATTCTTAAACATTATATGGGATGCATGAGTTGGCAATGATATAATAATGGAAGAGCCTTTGTTGAGCAGGGAACATTTTGCTCATGCCTTTGAGTGGAATAACATATTTCAGAGATCACAAAAAGAAATAGCATATAAAGAATCACCCAGATAATAATTACGGAAGGGCTCAAGAGTTGTGAGTTTTCATGGCAAGTGGTTAGAGAGCAAAACCACAGTTCAGCCCCCTAGTGACAACTGGGAAGCTTTATCCTGAGTCATCTGGAAAATGCCATGGGTTCTTCTCTGAAAACTTTACAGGAGCATGGCCTATTCATTTGTGAAATTTCCCTCTGTCATCGCTCTGATTTATTTTTATCTTCCCATTATTCATGGTGTCTCAAATGGTGTTCAGTGTTTCTCATCCTTGAGCTTTTGAAGATGTGTGGACTTCAACTCCCAAAATTCCCCAGCCAGCATAACTGGCTAAGGAATTCTGGAAGTCCACACACCTTCAAACTGCCAAGAGTGAAAACACAGGTGCCTCTTCCAATTTGTGAAGGAGGCAAGAATGTAAGGTAATGACAGTTGTAGCCTCACTAGATTAATAGCTGGGTGAAGATTTGAGTCAAAATCATCCAGATACTGGTCAAACACACCACCTACTGAAGCACACTGCCCTTTCTAATCCATCTGTATTTATACCTGCAGCTGCTCTGGAATACCTTAAAAGTCATCCTGTGGATCCCATTAATTCAGCAGATTTTGACAGAGAATGTGGCATTGGCGTGGTCGTCACACCGGAACAGATTGAAGAGGCAGTAAGTTTCAGTCCTATATGGAGGCCAAAAATAAAACAATCTCCAGGTGAATTATTTCTAACAAGGCCATTCCTAACAAACCCTGCCATGTGCTTCTGACAGGATAAGAGAGGAATAAGCCAAGGCTCCTGGTTTTAGGTACAGAGAGTCCTTGACTTAACAATCATTCATTTAGTGGCCATTCAAAATTACAGTATTACAAAATTAAGTAATGCTGAATAATATTCCAAAGTTTGTAAAATATTATGGACTAGATTTAAAAATACAAGAATGAATGATATATTTTCATTCCAGAGCAAAAACAAGTAGAGATTGTTAAAACTGATTCTTTTATCCAAATAAGACATTATATTTAATTTTTGTCTCTATTTTAAAATTGCTTCCAGATTTTGTGTTAGCAAGGGGGAGGGGGGAATAAAGCTTTGATTCTGTTTTTGTAAACTAGACAGGCTTATTGTTAGAGAAATGGCTTGTACATACTATTGTGTAAAAGCAAAAATTGTGGTTGTAATGTTACCTTCTACTGTGCTAAACAGAGTCAGAAGACTTTTTCTTTCTTTTTTCCTCCCTTTCTTCTTACTTTGCCATGTGTTTTTTTCTTTGTATTTCATACTTTGATAAATTAATAAAGAATTAAATCACAAAAAAAAATTAAAGTGGCACTGAAAAAAGTGACTTGAATCCGATCCTCGTATTTAGGGCTTTCACAGCATCCCCATGGTCACATGATCAACATTTGGGCACTTGGCAACAGCATATATTTATAATTGTCACAGCAGCTGGGGCAGAGGTGGTATTCAGCAGGTTCTGAGCAGTTCTGGTGAACCGCTAGTGGAAATTTTAAGTAGTACCACAACTGACCAAGTACCACTACTGACTAGAGGTTTTACAGTAGCCTTCCCCTGCCATGGCTGCCAAGCCACGCTCACAGAACCGGAAGTAAAAAAAATTGAATCCCACACTGATCTGGGGGGTTATTTACAACCTTTCCAGTTGGCTTCTGACAGGCAAAGTCAATGAGGGAAGCCAGATTCACTTAATAACTGCCTTGTGTAGCAATGGAAATCGTGGCCCCAATTCTGTTTGCTAGTCGAGGACTGCCTATAATGCTAAACATGTGAGTGGACACTGAAAAAAGCAACTTAACAGACCTGCTCTTTTTATGCTATGCTAAAATTCTGGCTTGCAAGTAATATTGAAAATAAATCCATTTAATATTTCCTTTTCAATGAACACCTGGCCATTTTAGATCCTTAAAAATAATCACATTGGATATGATAGTTGTCTGTGTATGCTTCCCTACTAGCTCATTTTGGTCCACATTGCCATCGTTTAAATTGATGACAATGCTTATGTAATACTACCAGGGAATTTTCAAAAATAAAGAATGCTGAATTTTGTCTCTTTCTCTCCTTACACGCACACACACACACACACACACACACACAGAGTTCTGCTCGTCTTGTAATTTTCTATATAAATTGCTTATAGCTTTTTTTATTCAGCTTTGTTTGGAAGTCATTTTGAATCTTTCTCATTGTCTTAAACCAGAATTTTTCTTCCTCTCTTTACATCTAGGTGGAAGCTGCCATCTGCAGACACAGAACTCGGCTCCTTTCAGAGCGCTATCATTTTAATATGGGAGTTCTGATGGGTGAGTGGAGTGTGCCATGTTCCAGGGAGAAGATGCTTCATGTTCATTGCAGTGGTGGGACCTCCCCTTAATGTTGGAGGCACTAGTCTTATCCTATCATGTGCCTTTTTCAAAGTTGGCTCTTTTCTCCTTGTTTCCTGCTCCTGAAAATGTCACCAGCAAATTCAGTGGAGGAATAAATGCAAAGCATAACAAGAGCTCTGCCTTCTCCAATGTTCTGTTTCATACAGTAAAGCAGAACAGAGGAAGTAAATCAACTTTCCTGGGGGCTTTCACATCTACTCTGCACAACTTTTTAAAAATTATTTTTAAAAGGCCAGACTCTCACCAAGATTTGCACAATTATACCAAGCTTCCATGAAATCAGATGGACTTCAGATGAAGATGAAAAAAGGATGTTTGGAATCCAGAGTGTTTTGAAATTGATAAGACTTGTCTTTTTCCCAACCACTTGAGCTTGAAATTAATGTCTTTTGAATTTGAAACAGTTATTTTAAAGTCAAAGCCCAGAGCTTTGCTGGGATGATCAGAACTGCGTATTTCAATTAAAGAGGGTTTTTTTTAGATTCAAAATATTTTGCCACTCCTGATCCTGAGGTAAATTCACTGAAATCTTGGAAACCTTATGAGGTTTTTGTTTGTTTTAAAATAAATAACGGGTACCCAGTACCTGAAAACCTGATGAAGCTTCGCCTTGCAATAAGGTAGTCCTCAACTTACAATCACAATTGAACCCAATATTTCTTTTGTTAAATGAGACATTTGTTAAGTGAGTTTTGCCCCATTTTATGACCTTTCTCACTACAGGTTGTTAAGTGAATCACTGCAGTTGCTAAGTTAGTAACAAGTTTGTTAAGTGAATCTGGCTTCATTGATTCTTTTGTTTATGAAGGTCCCAAAAGGTGATCACATGACCCTGGGACACTGCAACTGTCATAAATATGAACCAGTTACCAAGCATCTGAATTTTGATCAGATGACCATGGGGATGTTGCAACAGTTGTAAAATTGTCAGAAGTCACTTTTTTCAGTGCTGTCAAACCTTTAAATGGTTACTAAATAAACTGTTGTAAATCAAAGACTACCTGTAATTATTTTGTACTGCTTTTTTCCAAGGAATTAGAGAAGTGGCACACTATCTCTAATGGAGGAAGGATAAATTCAAACCCTTCAGGTGTTCCTGTCAGAGTTTGTCACACATATCACATCTTCCCCACTCCAGTTATAGTAAGAGTCCCAGATACAGTAGCTGTCTGTCTTAAGTGCCAATTCTAAGTAAAGGCCTCAGCAGTCCTTAAGTTCTTTATTTTCTTGCAGGTGAGGCCCGGAACAAGTTGAAATGGGCGGATGGCAAAATAATTAAAAACGAAGTGGATCTACAGGTACGTAATTGGGCCTACCATTTTGGATCATGTACTTGAACATGTCACATGCAAATAGATATATATGAGAATTCAATAAAAATGAAGGATTTATGAATTTAAAAAGCCCTCCTACTATTATTCCAAACAAGAGCTGCTCTTGCAGATCATTTTGGTTGTCCTTTCGCTAGCGAAGTCCAGTTCCAAATGGCTCAAGGCCTGCTAGTGGGCCTCAGCCCAGAGGTTGGGGACCCCTGTTCTTGTGTAAGAAGAACTGTTCCTTGAGGCAGCTGAAAATAGGTTTTTTTTTGTTTATTGGCTGAAGAAATGAAGTTGAACTTGCTATAAGCCATCCAGTTCCTTTCCCTATTCTAACATTGTTTCTGTTTTTCTCCTCAGGTTTTAAACTTACTAGGCCCAAAGACAGAAGCTGACCTGGAAAAGAAATCCAAGGTAGTTTAATTGGCTGTTTCCTCCCCTTTAGCACACATTTATTGGCATGCTTACATTTATAATCCATGTACATTTGTTATTTACCGGTAGGTAAGGACTGAGGGGATCGGAGGGCAGAGGTTTCCAAACTTGGCAACTATAAGACTTGTGGAGTTCAACTCCCAGAATTCTCCCTGGGAGTTGAAGTCCACAAGTCTTAAATTTGCCAAGTTTGGAGACATCTGGGATAGGGGGATGATTTGCCATAGATGGACACTTGAGTTTTTTAGATGGTCATTCCGAGGGAGGCAGGAATAGTTGCTAAGGAGGGAGGGTATGATGCTTTCTGACCCTGTTCTTTTATTGAAGTATACTTATTATTTAGGTATTAATAAATATACCTAATAAATGTTAATATTTGTCATTTCATATTAATTTATCATTTAGGTCAGCTAATCCAAAGGATACAATATCAGAATTATGTAAAACCACATAGGCAAATACAGCACATGGGAGAAGAAAAATACACATTACTACTAGTCATCCATCCTCTTACCAGTTGAGATCACAAATCATCCTGGTCTTGCCCGTATTGACAAGTTGAGTTTTTAGAGTTTTTCCAGAGGTTAGTAAGTTTTGGGGCTAGGCAATCCTGTGGCAGTATGTGCATATATGCTTTGATCATGCCTTTGTTAAAAGTGTTTAGGGATGGAGCTAAAGGGCCAGTGAAACATCACTCTGATAAAATTGAATGCTTAAAAAGCCTTTGGTAGCTGGAGCCTGTCAGAATGCCATTGTCCCTTAGCTGGGAATGTAAGCTGCCTTTCCCTTCTTCTGTTTGTTTCCTGCCAGTAGGATGGAAAGTTTTCCCAACATCCTCTCCTTATTCCGGGAGAAAACTTTAGCAGCTAGATTTCTGCCTTAGTGGCCCTATTAGGAACTTGTCTTTTGTTAAGTACTGAGGCCAGATTGGGTGACACCCAGTGGTTATTGTTTGTCTTACCAGACGCCGAAGGCCCGTAATACTGAGCCAGAGCAGAGGAAATCAGTGGTGGTAGAAAATGGTAAGGCCTTTTTTGAATGGGTTCTTTGCTTCGTATGTGTCTGGCTAAAACTGAAATTACATTCTGTCATGTTCTATATCCAGGATGGCCTCTCTCTGGCCCTTCTAGGATTTTGCAGCCTTTCAGCATCCACCTGCCCTCACAGTAAAGGACACAGAGAATTAGCAGGGAAAACATCCACAGTGCTTGCTTTTTTTAAAAAAAAAATCTGCCTTGGAAAATTATTTCTGCCAGTTAAGAAGTCTTCAACCTCTGCTGAAGTCAGGGCTGCCCTCTAGGGAGAACAGTGGTCTCCCAATTAACTGTTGAGAATCTTTTTCACATTTGGAGTTCTCCAGAACTATTTGGAACGCATCCTTCCAAAATTCCCAGACATCCTAACCCAAGTCTGGCTGGGAATTCTGGGAGTTTTCATCCAACATCTGTGAAGGAAACAGAGCTACAACAAACATCTGAGGTTGTGCAGCTGGGCACAATACAAGATTTATTTGTGTTTTCTGTAATGTTGGGGGAGTTTACTCAAAGGCTTCCTCGGGAAAAGCTGCCATTTAGGGTTATGTACATTCTTAGCATCCAGGAGGTTCTAGATTCAGCCTTTATCCTATTTCTAGGAGGATTAGGAAGGGACGCAATCTGAAATCCTGCAGAATTGCTTCTAGTTTGAAGAGTACCAGGTAGTTAGACTATTGCCAGGACTTTTATAGGGCTGTTTACCATGCAGTGAGGTCCATTCTATTTGAGCCTGAAGAAGGTCCAACTGATACTAACAATTTAATGTCTTATATTTTTCAAAATTCTAGTCTAAAACATGGGTACATGATATCAGGCCCTCCAAATGTTGCTGATCTATTGTTGATTTCATTGTAACTGTTGGCTGCCTTGCTGGGCTGCCAAACATTTGGGTTCCTTCAATTTAAGATCATATCTAGGTTATGACTTCTAATGGTAGCCAGAAAATTGGGCTTTCAGTTTCCCATTCTCACTAGAACTTATATCTTTAGTTCTGGCAGCTTCTTCTTGTGATGAATGTTCTGCAATATTTAAAATTGCTTCTTCTGTTAACTCTGGTGATTGTATTCAACCGGTTCTGCCCGGTTCTGACGAGCCGGTAGGAGCAATGATCAGTGGAGACCGAACGGGTTCTCTCAGCCTCTTTGCTGTTGGGCCCACCCAACCGCCCGGGCTCCCCTACCAGTGGTGAGATTCAATTTCTTTTACTACCAGTTCTGTGGGCGTGGCTTGGTGGGCATGGCAGGGGAAGGATACTGTATAATCTCCAGTCAGAAGTAGCATTTGCCGGTTCTCCGAACTACTCAAAATTTCTGCTACCGGTTCTCCAGAACTGGTCAGAACCTGCTGAATACCACCTCTGTACCCTACTCACCTTTATCCTCTGAATTTGAAGCGCAGCTCCTTTGCGCGACTCAGAAGAGTGCCGCGTGGCAGCTGCTGAAGTGACCGGGATTGTGCAGGCTTGCAGGAGGCAAGTTACAACGCCTCTGTGCCTGCACAAAGTGCATGTTTGGTGCACGCGTGCATGCAAAATGCATGCACGCAAAGCATGCCCACTAAGCTACACCACCGAACCGGTGGCAAAAATATTTGAATCCCACCACTGGTTAACTCCTATTCATACTAACTGTGTATCATAATAGTAGATGGCCCTTTGTGTTACAAGTAAAATACAAATAAAAAGAAATCCTGATTTAGGCTTAGATATAAGAAGAAAAAAAAATAGAAAGGCAACCAGGAAAGAAGGCTACCATTAAGCTGTTATAAATGGGAATACTTTGGAATGCCTCAAATTTAATTCTCTGGGTTTTTATGCTAGAGTTGTTTTGGATAATGAGATGTGTGGCATAACAATTTAATAAATAAATAAACAATATCCAAACCAATGCTCTTTAGGGGAACCACACCAAGAGACAAAATCACTCATGGAGCAGCTGAGAGGGGAAGCACTCAAATTCCATAAGCCAGGTAAGCTGCCTTGGAGTTTTTGCAATCTACTTATGGATAAATTACAGATCAGAGAAGGCTCTGCATTTCAGCCTTGAAGGCCTAAATGTTAGCATTTAGCACACACGATAGGCAACTAGGGAGTCACAGTCAGTTTCTAGCGTTTCAGTTGCGCCTCACTAGAATTTGTTGCCAATGAAGTGCATCCAAAATGTTCACTCCCACATTTATATGGAGTTGGGGGATTTCAGTGGCAATGCTGATGTCTTAAGGCATTTAACGCACCCTCTAAAACCCCCCAAGGCACTGCTGCTACTACATACTTATTTGAAATAGGAAAATAAAAAAACTTAGCCTGTTCATTTTGTTGATATTACAGGTTGGACATAAAAATCATTGCATGGACCATAGGATGGAAAAGGTTGCCCAATCCAGCAGCTATTGATGTTATTTTGTAGGTTGAATCCACTCCTGGTGCTATTAGAGAGCCTCTTGTAACACAGGGCTCCTTCAGACAGGATGCAAGAAAAGCTGATTTAAAAAGCCTTGATGTAATAGGCTGTGAGAATAACCTTGGGAGACGGAAGTAAGAGCCACAGCCTAGACAACACTCTGATAGGAGGAGTGATCTGAATCCAGAGGAGGGCTGGAGTGGGGAAAGTCTCAAAAGAGACCTTATCTAGTTAGAATGGGATGGGATGGGATGGGATGGGATGGGATGGGACGGAATGGAAGGGAACAGAACAGAACAGAATAGAATTCTTTATTGATCAAGTGTGATTGGACACACAAGGAATTTGTCTTGGTGCAAATGCTCTCAATGTACATAAAAGAAAAGATACATTCATCAAAAGTCAAGAATCATCAGGTACAACACTTAATAATAGACATAGGATACAATAAGCAATCAAATCATACTAGGAAACGGTCAATATAAATCGTAAAGATACAAGCGACAAAGTCACAAGTGGGAGGGGATGGGTGATAGTTCTCTGGAAAGTAAAGGTAGTGAAGGGGGGAGGTGCTTAGTGACTTAGAAGATTTTGTTACTTTAACCTTACAATAACAGTACCACCTGTATTAGTATTTAAGGTTTTTGTTTCCTGCCTGGACTACCTTGAAGGGTTGACATGTAGTCACTGTCAAGCCCTTGATTATAGCAGTCAGCCAATAGTTTGAGTATATTAAATATGGACATTGGACAGATAGTTTAGTAGAAAATTGGTTCAACTGTATTTATTTGGGCACTGTGCATTTATTGCAAAGAAATCCTGCATTCACTGACCATGTTTTACACTTCTGAGTTCAAGTATTTTCTCTGCCTTTCCAGGTGAGAACTATAAAACTGAAGGCTACGTTGTCACACCCAACACCATGAATCTATTGAAGAAGCATTTAGAGGTCACAGGTGGACAGGTGAGTTAGGCAGACAAAGATCCTCTAAATTGGAGAGAGTGATTTAACACAATCACTGACCTGTGTAACTTACATTCATAGTCTAAAAATGGAAGTTTTTAAAAAGGAGCTAAATGTTTAAACATGTAAAAAGTGTTAATTAAGTAAAAACCATTAAATATCAATTAAATAGCTCCATTGCATATAATGAATTATATATTAATAAGCTATATTTAACCAAAACGAAGGCAGTCTTGGATTTAAGATGAATCCCCTTCCCCATAGATGATGAGACAGAGAAAACTAAAAGGAATGAACACTGTACTTCTCGGATTGAGCTTTTGGGAGAAGGGGAGGGGGGGCAACAACCTTCCATGTCTCAGCATGGGGGAAAAGCAGCTGGATTGATTGTTAGAAAAAAATGGTTGTGAAACAATGCTTTTTCAAATATTGTGGCCCCAAATTGTGAAGATTCTCCAACTAAAGAGCCACTTTGGTGTCGTGGTTAAGACATCAGTCTAGAAACTGGGAAATTCTGAGTTCTAGTCCCACCTTAATCACAAAGCCAACTGAATGATCTTGGGCCAGTCATTCACTCTCAGCCCTAGGAAGGAGACAAGGGCAAACCACTTCTAAAAAAAGCCTTGTCAAAAAAAATTAGGGAGTTGTCCAGGAAGGTGTCAGGAATTTTAAAAAAAATGATTGAAAGGAGCACATAAACGTCTGTCTACACATTTAAAATAAATTGTGAAGAGCAGTATAGAGTAATGCCAATAATTTATTAAGGTGGGATTCATATTCACTGAACCCACTAGAACTTATGTACTTAGGAATATGTGTAGTTTTACACTGCTGATTGATTCTGTTATGCTCTCACCTACAGAAAGAATCAGTATAAGTTGCCTGGAACAGTTCAATTGTACATTATTATTGGGGATCTTTAACCTAAAGAGATTCTGTAGTTATAAATAAATTTGGCATAGTGGGCAGGCCTGGGATCTGTTGAAGAGAATCTTTGTTGACATAAATGTGTTCGCCTAGGTCCGTACACGATTCCCTCCTGAACCCAATGGCATTCTGCACATCGGTCATGCCAAAGCTATCAATTTCAATTTTGGCTTCGCCAAGGTGAGACACTTGAGCCTTTTTCCACACTCTGAACTGCTGGTGTGTTTGAATATCTTCTTCTTGAGTGGGGTGGGGTGTGGAGTGAGATTTATCCCAACAGATGCTCATGACCACCTCATTGATGTCATGTACCTCTCCCAGAAGTGTGAGCAAATCAAAACTCAGTAGTAGAAGGTAACCTTTGCTGGATATAAATCCAAGTTAAATCCATGATACCTCCACTGAGAAAAACACCCCCAAGAACTCAGGTTTAAGACTTCGAAGACTGTTAGAGTGAACTGAATACAACAGTGATATTTGTAGAAATTACTTGCTTTGTATCCAAAGCCTTAATGTGGATTTTTTTTCCCACTTGTCCAGCATTTGTGCTTCAAACCTGTTTCTTCCTAAAACAGAATGTTTTCCCAGGTTATACATCTCAAGTGATTCTGACCAATAGTGCTTTATATGTCAGTGCAGCTGATTAATGGATGCTTCTGTTGCATTTTTAATACACAATTATGCAATTTAATGTGAGCAATATCAATTCAACTGCCCATAAATTGATAAGCCAAACATATAGAAAGAAAAAACTTTTTATTTTTTAAATTTATATCCCACCAACTCTCTATATTCAAAGCAACTTGAGCAACTTCCCAGGGAACTAACAGGATAACATAACCGATAATCAGAGTTGGAAGGGATCTTGTAGGTCATCTAGTCCAACCCCCCACCCAAGCGGGAGACCTTACACCATTTCTGACAAATGGCATTCCAAGCTCTTCTTGAAAGTCTCAAGTGTATGACTGTATTTTGAGCATTTTCCTGAATTTCCATTTAAAAAAAAATAGAAATGCAAATTGGTTGCAATTTTAGAAAAAAAAAAAGGCATATTAAATTCAACAGGTTTTAGGTGTAAATAGGTGTGCACTAGTTTTTGGCCTCCACTATGTTATATAGTTGCTAATATCTACTAATCACGAAAGACACTTGCTAAATCTAAAGATTTCAGTTAAATTACATGCAGATGCCTACAGTTGCTATAACAATGAGATGGGTGACATATAAATTTAATAAATATATAATAAATGAAAATCAACATATGAAGCTAAGCAAAGCTTTAGTGCTACATTGATAAACTTACAGGAAGTCTGGTCTTTCTTTTTTAACCTTTTCAAATGTTAATGAAAAATCCTGGATTGTTCTGCTTGTGTGTTTAAATTACAAGACTTTCTTCTAATTCATAGTTAACAATTATACAACCACAGTGCAGGAAATGTAAAATGAAGGTTGGATGTTGGGTGGTGGTGGAGGAATTTATTTTTGGGGCTCACAAAGTTCATCTCCGTGGCACTAAAATGCCTTGGAAGATAGCTTGAAGAAATAGTGGTTGGTGGTTTTCCCTGGAAGACTAAATGGATTTTAATTTTATGTTTTTGGCTAGTAGGAACGTGGCCCCATATTTTATGTCAAATTTATTTGGTGATTTTATTGAGGTATCATTTTTTTGTGGTGCTCTAACTTGCTGTCATTTGGGAAGAAAAAGTTTTTTGATGAACCGGGGGATTGATTCAGCGTGCTGTTTAATTCCTCTCTCTCCCCTACCCCAAAACCAGGCAAATGGTGGAATTTGCTTCCTGCGTTATGATGACACAAACCCCGAAAAAGAAGAGGAGAAGTATTTTACGGGCATCCTAGACATAGTGGAGTGGCTAGGTATGCATGCTCAGGACAAAGGAGGTAGAGGTTCTCAGCGGGAAGAAAGGCTGTATTTGCTGGATGGGCCTAAGGTTGAAATGGCAAGGAAACCTCTTGGCTTTTCCAGAGGCTGTGGAAGGCTGCCATGTTTTACACCAGAGGTGGAGAACTATGGCCCTATGATGGCTCAGGAATTCTGGGAGTTGAAGTCCACAAGTCATAAAAGGGCCCTACCCCTGTTTTACATCATTCCTTCCAGCTTATGTGCTGCAACTGAGGGGTGACTACTTTTGTGCTCGTGGCCTTTTCATCGGAGTCCTTTATTTTTTTGAGGGGGTGGGGGGGTGTATGTAGCAATTTCTTGAAAAACCTTGAATTTGCCTTTTCTATGATGATGGGGCTGATCAAATATGGCCTTCTCACATTTTAGTATTGTTTTCCCTTAGGATACACCCCATATGCAGTGACACATGCCTCTGACTACTTTGATGAGTTGTATGCCTTGGCAGTGGATCTCATTAAAAGGTGAGGAGGCCCAAGTAGCATGAAAAATGATGGAAAAGTGCCCATCCAGCTTGTTCATGTACTTTCCCCGAAGTGTTTTTTGTTGTCATCTTCCTTTTTTTACAGAGAGGATTATGGAAAGTCTTACATGGTCATTCCTTCCTGCCCAGATCATACTCCTTGTCTCTGTAGTTGATGTCTTTTTTCCCCCTTCTCAGGGGCCATGCTTACATTTGCCACCAGAAGGTTGAAGAAATCAAAGGACACAATCCACCTCCTTCCCCGTGGCGAGACCGGCCAATAGAAGAGTCTCTCCTTCTTTTTGAGGTATGGTGTGTGCATCCACTAAGATGGCTCGTCCATCAAGAAAAAGCATGGGTCTCCTGCTTGAGCAAGGGGTTGGACTAGATGACCGACAAGGTGCCTTCCAACTCTGTTATTTTAACCCCAGTGTGCTGAATGTCCAGGGCTTCTCAGAAAGGGTCTAAGATGGATCAATATTGTTTGCAGGAGTTAGGGCTGTGTTATAAACTTCTTTGTTATTCATATTTTATAACCTCATGTTTCTGACCCTCCTGTTTATTTGTTATCTTACCTTTATTTTATGTTTTATAAATAACTCAGGACAGCTATTACTTCTTCCTCCTATTTTCTCCACAACAACATCTCTGTTAGGTGAGTTGTGCTAAGAGGGAAGGACCGGCCAAAAATCACTCAGCCAGCTTTCATGCCTAAGGCAAGACTAGAACTCAAAGTCTCCTAGTGATTGGCCCAAAGTCACCCAGTCAACTTTCATGCCGAAGGCAGGACTAGAATTTTTGGTTTTCTCGTTTGTAGCCTGGTGCCTCAACCACCAGACCAAACTGGCTCTTTAGTTGGGGAATCTTCACAATTTGGAGCTACAATATTTGAAGGAACACTGCTTCACAACTATTTTTCACAACCATTATCCTGTACTATCTGATGAAGACTCAGGAAAAAATGTAACAATGCTTTCAGAAATCAATAATATTGTTATGTACATGTTCTTCTCTCTTTCTGTGGTTGTATTCACTGCCCTGCTATTTTTAGTGGCTCCTTTTATCATGTTTTCTTCTACTAGCATTATTTCCTTGCCCCAAAGTGTCATATTCTTTGAAGCAACCCTTTCTAGCACAGAAATAAAGCATTTCAAATTATATTCATTTTGGTTGCATGTTACTGATTCCATTCACAGAAATGTGTGAAATTGATTATACAGATCAGATCAGATAAATTGCAGCCCATAAGGTGTCAGAACCTTTCAAGAACATGCCAATGACATTTGGTCACAAATTACTAATTATCCTGTCTGTCTGTCTATCAATCTATCTTATTAGCTGTCCATCTTACCACAGGGTAACTCTGGACAGGGCTATGTTTTTACTTTTTCAGAAAAATAAAAGCTAAAATATCAAATATTTTGCCTAACCTCCTGTTTTGTGACACCTTTGTCACCCTCATTAGACATCTTTCTATCATAGCTTCTTCTAGGGAAGAAGGAATAGCCTTAGTAAAATCTTGCAATGCCTCTCTGTAGGAGGTTTTCCTGTCTGAATGATTTGAAACTCTGGTATGTGTTATGTTTCTTCAGGACATGCGCAAAGGAAAGTTTGGAGAAGGAGAGGCCACGTTGCGCATGAAGATGGTGATGGAGGATGGAAAAATGGATCCTGTTGCTTATCGCATTAAATATACACCACACCACCGCAGTGGTGACAAATGGTATGTGGAAGTTAGATGTCTGGTATGATTTTTGTTGAGACTGGGATTGGATAGTGTGGAAGTTTTCTTCTGACAAGCAAAGTGAGGCAATTATTCTCATTGGGTTGGATGCACTCCAGAGCTTAATCTTTGGGCAGTGGCTTCAGAGTGGCTTTGGTGTTATTGCCGGAGTCTGGAATTTGTGGAACATGTTGTCCTCTGCCCCCCAATGCCTTTAGGACTCCTCTGATGGGAGCAGGATAAGTGCGATTTTTGCACATAAAAAATTAAAATTGTAGAAAAGAAAGTACTATGAAAGCCTTTTAAGGGATAATATAGGTAGTCCTATAATTACGATCACAATTGAGCTAAAATTTTCTGTTGCTAAACGAGATCATTGTGAAGTGGATTTGCCCCATTTTACAACCTCTCTTACTACATTTGCTAAATGAATCACTACAGTTGTTAAATTAGGAACATGGTTGTTAATTCAGTCTGGCTTCCCCATGGACTTTGCTTGTCAGAAGGTCAAAAAAGGTGATGACATCACCCCGGGACACTGCAGGCATCATAAATATTAACCATTTGCCAAGCTTCTGAATTTGGATCATGTTACTGTGGGGTTGCTTGCAAAGGTCGTAAGTGTAAAAAATAGTCATAAGTCACTTTTGTGTTGTAACTTTGTATGGTCACTAAATGAATGGTTGTAAGTTGAAGACTACCTGTACTGACCAACAATGCTTAAAAAGTATCCCTTGGAGAATATGCGACAGTTTGGGGAAGATACTGAGAGCTTTGGAAATGAACTTTTGGTTTTCTTTGGCATCACAGGTGCATTTATCCCACCTATGACTATACGCACTGCCTCTGTGATTCACTGGAGAACATTACTCACTCACTGTGCACCAAAGAATTTCAAGCCAGGTAAGACTATGCTCTTTGAAAGGATCCCTTATCTCAAGGGTAGTGGAAATCTCATTCCCTTCAAATATTGCTCATCTTCTATCAGATGGTAGCATGACTCATGGTAAAGGACGAAGAGAGCTGTGGCCCATCAGTCTCTTCTTTCCTGCCTTTTCCTATAGACAGAAGTACTGCCAAAGATTTAGGAGAGCTTTCTACCTTATGCATATAAATTATTTGAGTTCCCTGAACATAAGTAGAATTTACCATTTAATGTTCTTTATCCAGAGAATTCTATTTCTTAGCTTTAATGAACCTTAAACAATTGTCTAGGTCTCAACTTCCCTCAAGGGAAGGGAAGTTTGTTCATTTGCCCCTGGACCCCTCAAAACAGAGCTCTTGTTTCAGATAACAGATAATCAGAGTTGGAAGGGACCTATTGGCTATCTAGTCCAACCCCCTACCCAAGCAGGAGACCCTACACCATTTCTGACAGATGGGAGTCCAATCTCTTCTTGAAAGTCTCAAGTGATGGTGCTCCTGCAACTTCCAAGGGCAAGCTGTTCCATTGGTTGTTCTCACTGTAAGAAAGTTCTCCTTATTTCCAGGTTGAATCTCTCCTTGTTCAGTTTCCATCCATTATTCCTGTCTGGCCTACAGGTGCTCTGGAAAATAGCTTGACCCTTTCCTCTCTGTGGCAGCCCCTCAAATATTGGAACACTGCTATCATGTCTCCCCTAGTCTTTCTCTTCACTAGACTAGCCATGCCCAGCTCCTGTAACTGTTCTTCATTTCAAAACATATGCAGACAGTCCCCAGGTTAAGAATGAGTTCCAATCCTAATTCTCTTTTAACTCAGATTTGTATGTAAGTTGGAATTTGTAAATACAAATGCAGTGCCAATTACTAAAAATGGTAGACGATGTTCTCCTTCCTCAAGCCAACAAATTACTTAATGTTTTCATGAACCACTCAAAACAGGCTGCATATTAAATATGCACGGCTTCAGCAGTTTGTTAAAACATTGTGTAGCTTCAGCAATTCATTGGCTAAAAGAAAGGACAGCACCATCTACCATTTTTAATAACAGGCTGCCTGTTTGTAAGTAGGGGTTGTCCGTAAGTTGATGTTCTTAACCTGGGAAGTGTCTGTACCATAGAAGCCCAGACAAAATTCACAAGATTGAAATCACAGTTGAAAATGGAACCAATCCTACCTCTTGAATGTGACTTCATATACACCATTTTCCTCTTTCCTGTTAGACGTTCTTCCTATTTCTGGCTCTGCAATGCCTTGGATGTGTACTGCCCAGTGCAGTGGGAATACGGACGCCTCAATCTTGTTTATACAGTGGTCTCAAAACGTAAAATCATCCGCCTGGTTGAGGCAGGGGCTGTCAGGTGAGGGGGCAGGTGTGTGTGTGTGTGTGTGTGTGTGTTGTGAGCAGAGTTCAGCAGAATGAAGAAGGTTCAGTCTTTACATTCATTGCTGATATTGGCATTGTAGGGACTGGGATGACCCAAGACTTTTTACCTTGACTGCTCTTCGCCGCCGAGGCTTTCCAGCAGAGGCAATCAACAACTTCTGTGCAAAGGTAAAGATCCTATATTCAGCCAGTCAGGTATCTATCTATGGGCTGAGATATTAACAGAGATCTGAATCCTTACAGTTCAGTTGCACATTTGCTTCATGAACTTAATTCATTTGCCTCATGATTTAATGGGCATCATTTCAAACTGGATTATCTACCACTAACTGCTTGACTGAGTTCTTGAAGGCCCACAACTATGTCATCAGTAATATTTATTTATTTATTTGATTTGTCAATTGCTTACAAGATAATAGGTATAAGTATATACATAGTTATTAATACATGAAATGGATACATATGAGAAAAAATAAAAGAAACAATAGGATAGGGACAGTAGGCACATTGGTGCGCTTATGCATGCCCCCTACTGACCCCTTAGGAAAGGGATGAGGTCAATAGTAGACAGTCTAAGGTTAAAGTTTTTGGGGTTTGGGGAAGAAACTACAGAGTCAGGTAGAGTATTCCAGACATTGACCACTCTGTTGCGGAAGTCGTATTTCCTGCAATCATGTTTGGTGCAGTTAACCTTGAATTTGTATCTATTGTGTGCTCTTGTGTTGTTATGGTTGAAGCTGAAGTATTCATTGACAAGTAGGACATTGCAATGTATGATTTTATACACCATACTTAGATCAGACCAAAGATGGCATAATTCAAGGTTTTCTAGGTCTAGAATTTCAAGTCTGGTGGCATAAGGTATTCTACAACGAGTAGAGGAGTGGAGAACTCTTCTTGTGAAATATTTCTGGACTTTCTCAACTGTGCTAATATCATATACGTAATATGGGTTCCAGACTGATGAGCTGTATTCGAGTATTGGTCTAGCAAATGTTTTGTATGCTCTAGTTAGTAGTGTGATATTACCAGAGAAAAAGCTACATCGGATTAGGTTAACAACTCTTAATTCCTTTTTGGCTATGTAGTTACAATGGGCTTTAGCACTTAGATCATTAGAGATGAGTATTCCAAGGTCCTTTACAGAGCTTGGATCATCAACAAGGTCTTGACAATTCAGCTTGTATTTTATTTTCTGATTTTTTTTGCCAATATGTAAGACAAAGCATTTATTTGTTGAGATTTGAAGTTGCCATTTGTTTGACCATTCTGATACATTGTCAAGATCTTTTTGAAGGGTAGCAGTATTGTCTGTGGTATTGAACAGCTTTACATCATCAGCGAAAAGAACGCAGTTGCTCTTAATATGATCACAGAGGTCATTTATGTAGAGTATGAAGAGAGTTGGTTCTAAAACACTGCCTTGGGGGACACCACTGTTGACAGATACAGAATTTGATAGGACGCTGCCAATTTTGACCATTTTGTTGTCTGTTTGACAGGAATGCTTCTGTCCACTGATGCAGTTTTCCAGAGATACTATAAGATTTTATTTTTAGGAGTAGTTTGCCATGTACCATTGAATCAAAGGCTTTACAAAAGTCTAGGTAGATTGCGTCTATTGTTTTGCCCTGATCGAGTTGTGTAGTCCACATGTTTTTGCAGTGTAAGAGTTGCAGATTACAGGATAGTTTTTTCCTGAAACCAAATTGTTTATTGGAGAATAGGTTGTTTGTCTCTAAGTGGAGGATAATGGATTGGTTAATAATTGATTCCATGACTTTAGAGGTGATGCAGCATAAGGAGATTGGTCTGTGATTTTCAACTAGGTGGGGATCTCCCTTTTCGAAGATGGGGATGACTGTGGCTTGTGACCATAGTTTCGGCAAGGAGCTGGTCCTGAAAGATTTTTCAAAGATTATGCTTAGAGATTCGGCTGTGGCAGTGGATAGCTTTTTTAAGAAGTAGGCACATATTCCGTCTGGTCCAATAGACAGAGATGGTTTTAGATTGCATTGTGCTTTTTCAACATTGTCTTCTGTAAAATCAATATGTATTAGATCATTGTAGTTGTCTGTGGTTCAGCTAGGAAATACTGGGCATGATCCATTGCTGTTTACAAATACTGAGCCAAGATGTTGGTTTTAATAGTGTCGTCATTGCAGACTTTACCATTAGGTCCTTTAAGGGGTGGGATGGACCTTAAGTCTTTTAGTTTGTTGTTTACAAAATTGTGAAAAGTGCAGGTGGAATTGGTGCATTGAAGGTTTTCTTTTTGTTTAATGTGATAATTGGTGCATTCAGTCTTTATCTGGTGGCATAAATTTTTGTGTCGGCTTTTAAAATTGGCAACATGATCAGATTTATTTTTCTGCCAGAGAGATCTCTTTTTGGATTTAAGTTTCCTTATTGTTATGGGTAATCTGTTTTTTTTGTTGTTGTTGTTTTGGGAGTTGTTGGTACATATAGTACATATGTAATGGTCCAACAGTATTGCACCCAGTGAATAGAGATTGCCAATCAAGGGATGAGAGATCGTTGTCTATAAGATCATAGTTGCCTTTTTTGAAGTTATAATTGGGGATCACATTGTTGTGTTGATTTTTGTGTGGGCGTATATTCAGACAAAAGTCAATATTGTGGTCACTGCTGGAAAAGGGTTATTATTTGTCTTTTATAGGCCCCTTTTATAGGTTAGTATTTGTCTTTTATAGGCCCCTTCTTTAATTGCTTTCTAGTGCTGGGGTGCAGTGTGAACAGCAGGATGCATTGAAAATATTCCTACTTTTAGATGTTGCAAAAGTGGATGGCATTGGAACAGGGTGAGGGCAGTCTGTAGTCCAATTTGCAGATTCTTCTCCAAGTAGCTGATCTGAATTGAAGAGAAAATTCTTCTGATCATAGGAACTGTGTGCCTTTTCTTGGAGAAGAAAAGAGGGTAGTAATGTCCATGCCAGGGGTGAAATTCAATTTTTTTTCCTACTGGCTCTGTGGGCGTGGCTTGGTGGGATTCAGTCTCTCAAAGGAAGAAAGCGGGCGGGGCCAAGTGATTCAAATTGTCCCTACCACCTCTCCCGAGGTGGTACGAGGTGGTTGAATTTCACCCCTGGTCCATGCCCACTGTAAACTGTACTCCACATTCCCATCTTATGACCTTCAACAAATTCTTTCTATGGACAGCCATTTCCGACTATTGCCTGCCAGTTCTTCTAGATCACGGGTCTCAAACTCACAGCGTCAGGCTGCCGTGACATTTCGCGATGTTTTCCCATTCGTGGAGCTGGGGGATGTGACCTGCACATGATGTATCCGGTCTGTGGGCTGCCAGTTTGACACCCTTGTTCTAGATCAGGGGTCTACAACCTTGGCAACTTTAAGACTTGTGGACTTCAACTCCCAGGATTCTGGGAATTGAAGTCCACAAGTCTTAAAGTTGCCAAGATTGGAGACCCCTCTTCTAGATTATTGTTTCTTTCACTATGGCCAGCATAGTCAATGATACTAGGTTAGGGACAATTGCCCAAGGCAGTGTGATCCTAGAAAGAGGGAGCGTGGGAAGGAGGGAGGGTGGAAGAACCTGCTTTAGAACTTGGAAATGATTGATATAGTTGAAAGTTTCTAAGCAACCAGAATGGGCTCCTTCCTTCCTTCCTTCCTTCCTTCCTTCCTTCCTTCCTTCCTTCCTTCCTTCCTTCCTTCCTTCCTCTTTCTTTTTCTTTCTCTCTCTCCCTCTCTGTCCCCCTTCAGTTAGCTTCTATCATAAATTTTGACTCTCCATTCACTGAATCACATACTCAGAAACTTAATTACAGCAGACAGATATGATATGGACAGATTAGTTGCTTTATTGCAGAGAAAATTAAAGCCATATCTACTTAGAGGTTTTTCCCACCTGAAGAACATGGAAATCAGGCTGCTTTGAAATATGTCTGTTTCCGTGTCTAAATCCTAAGCCTTTTTCTCTCACCATTTTAAAAGAATGGAAATTTGGCCGTGCTCCTTCCAGCTTGAAATCATGGAACATCTGCTTTGGATTTATAAAAATGATTCTGTCTGGTCTGAGAAACCCTGGCTCTCTCCTCATCAGCTTCAATCCTTATATCCTCTTCCCAATTGTCCTGAAGCGAGAGCAAGGGTGGATACTCCACAGCAAGACCATGACAAGAACATGTTGCAAATGCAGCCTCCAGAAAACCCCCTCCAAACTGCTGCTTGGTACATTTCCTGAAAGTAACATAAATGTCCATATCTTCTTTTACTGACTCCGCATTCCCAACAGGTGGGCGTAACGGTTGCCCAGTGCACCACGGAGCCTCACATGCTGGAAGCGTGTGTACGGGAAGTGCTGAATGAACAGGCGACTCGTGTCATGGCTGTCTTGGAACCGCTGCGGGTGACCATCACTAATTTTCCAGCACCACACAAAGTAAGCCAAAGTGATCCTTCAGGGTGGGATGGGGTGGACAAAGAAAAGATGAGCTATCTATCCTGCCTCACCTCTTTGTGGGGAGGGGCAGGCTAAGGTTTTCCTCATGGCTATGGAACCCTCCCCTGTGCCTCTGTCTTCCTTCTAGACCTTAACCATCCGTGTGCCCAATTTCCCTGCTGATGAGTCCAAAGGCTTCCATGAAGTCCCATTCCAGCCAACCCTCTATATTGAGCAAAGTGACTTCCGAGAGGTGAGTCCAACTACGAGTTACGGAAAAGCGGGATGTTTGTGCTTAACGTAGAATTGGGAATGGGGAGCTGCTGCAAAATTGGAGCTCAGCACCTATTACTTGGCTAGAAATTGGATTTGATCATACTTTGGTCCTGCCCACTTCCGTTATCTTATCCACTCCTGTTTTAGGAATGGCTCTTGACATGCCACCTGAAAGCTTTAAAAAAAAAAAAAAAGCAACGTGCCATATTTTAAGTACCGGTAACCATCATTCACAGGTTATCCACAGCCTCTGAAGCCCTCTTCATGCAGGTATGCTTGGAGCTCCTAAGGACTCAAAGGAGAGGGGACTCCACTTAAAATGCTTCATCTGTGTGCTTTCATTTTATAACCCTTGCCCTATTTAAGCAGCAGTCTCAAAGGAATTTCAACGGGCATTCAGCTGACTACAGGTAGTGCTTCCCACATAAGCACTGACATGGTTTTTTATGAGAAACATGAGTAGAATTTCATTCTGATCTCGAAGACTGAAATGGTGTGTCAGGAAGGGGATGCTTGGAGAATGCAGGGGACAGCACTAGCACGTGTAGTCCCTTCTGCATTCTAAAGAACATCTAAAAAGCCATTTATCTGCTCTTTGCAATCCCTTTTGTTGTTTATTGTTTGATATTGTATGTAGTTTGCGCAGTACCTGGATAAGAGCCATGCCCGCACTGCGGATTAATTCATTTCTCCTTGATGAAACATTGGCTCTTATATGATTTGCAGTGTACTTTGTTCTGGCCCTGATGTGACAGTTTCTGTTTTCAGATATTTGAAAGAGATTTGTGATTGTACTTATAGTGCCAAAACCAGCAAGATTATATTTGAATGACAGAATCATAGAATTGTAAAAAGCCTTGCTGGGTTGCTTCCTGCTTGACCCAAGAATTTCAGATCAAGAGTATCTTCAACAGATGGTTCTCCTGCTTGATTTAAGCCTGCTGGGTAATCACTTCTATTGCCTAACTGCTCTTTTTCTCACATTCATTTATTTATTTGCCTTTTAGTAAAAAATATGCATGTATATAACCACAACAAAAAAGCCTGCTGAATATGACCCAAATTTCCTGTAGCTCCTTTGGGTTTTCTTCCCTCAAAGTCATGCTAGATCAGGGGTGTCAAACTCAATTTCATTGAGGGCTGCATCAGGGCTGTGGTTGACCTCGGGGTGGGGTGGGGGGGTGAGACGTGGCCGACTGGGGTGTGTGTGGTAAGCTTGATGCCACTCCCCAAACTGCTGGCACGTTTCCTCTTCACATTGGGTAGACTGGGCTGAAGCCATGCTGGCCCAGTCTTTCCTTTTTGTATTGAGTTAGAACGGACCTTGTGTTTGACACCCCCTGTGCTAGGCCGGTAATGAGCTGCAGAATAAATTGGAATCCTACAGCCTCTTATTTTAAAAGTGGCTTGGCATCCACTTTATGGATATGACTTTAGTATAAGAGCATATTTACAAAGAGGCTTTCCCCCATTTCTCACTCTCTTCCCTTTTAGGTTTCTTTCTTTGGAATTTTTCACCCCATTCTTTCTAACTTTCATTTGAAAAGGAACAATATGATACAAATGAACCTTTGAAACTGAAGGCATCTGCATGCTGTATTAGCTGGAGTACATACTTCTTAATCACTGCTGAGGGAACACCCAGCTATTCTGCCATCATATTAACCATGTTCACTTCCGTCAGATGCTGTCAGAAATCATAACTTTTCTGGGTTTCCAAGGTGGGCCAAATCCTGAGCTGAGACAATATTTGCCTTTTCAGAGAATTGGAAGTGCTTCTGGTTGAACAGGTTAAACCACCACCTCCTCTGGGTACCTGAAGTGAACTAGGAAGCTTTCTTCTGGCCCAGGGATCTTCATTTGATCCCTGCTGATGTTAATATTTCCTTCCTGACAGGTTCCAGACAAAGGCTACAAGCGGTTAGCACTGGGTCAGCCAGTAGGTTTGAGGCACACTGGCTATGTCATTGCTGTTCAGAATATCATTAAGGTGAGTAGAGCTCACACAGCCTCTTCTAAGAGACCACCAGGACCATGTCTGCAGACTAAGACAGAGTGGTCATTCTTTTCTGGCCTGAAGGCCATTAATGGATCAGAAGAGTGCATAGATACGTGAATTGCATAAACTATTGTAACCCCGTTTGCCCATCTTAATGTGAGGGTTTCTGGATGCTTAGGTGCTTTTTACAAGTAATTCTTGACTGATCGTTTAATGACTGTTCAAAGTTATGATGGACCCCTCCCCAAAGGTACTTAGGCCCTGTCTTCATCCCCACCCTCATAGTCACATGGCTACATTTCAGCTGTTTGAATAACCAGCCTGCATCTAAGGCCATTCGCAGCATCTTGCTATCACATGATCACAATCGACAATGTTTTTGCTGAAAACCAGCATTTGCCTTCAGTTTTTGGCAAAAACGCCTCATAATGAATAATTTTCACTCAACAACTGTGCCGTTTGCTTAATGACCACAGGTTAACTTAACCATGGTGATATGGTTAATGACTGCTACAAAAAAGATGGTCAAATCGGATCAGTCGCTTTACGATCAAAGGAGTCTCTGTGGTGCAGTGGTTAGAGTGCAATACTGCAGGCTCCTTCTGCTGACTGCCTACAATTTGGCAGTTCAAATCCCACCAAGCTCAAGGTTGACTCAGCCTTCCATCCTTCTGAGGTGGGAAAAATGAGGACCCAAATTGTTGGGGGCAATAGGCTGACTCTATAAACTGTTTAGAGAGGGCTGTAAAGCACTATGAAGTGGTATAAAAGGCTATTGCTATTGCTATAATCTATTTTATGACTGTCATCAGTTATAACCATCATGGATGGGCTCCATTATGATCATTAAATCCAGGATTACCTGTATTGTGTGTCTAATTTTTGCAAACCGCTTAAAACAATTCTAGAGTTGGGCAGCTTAAATCTATGAAATGACTAAACAAATTTGTGCATATACTGGCATACTAATGCCCAATAAAGGTAATCCTCAACTTGCAACCACAATTGAGCCCAAAATTTATGTTAAGTGAGAAATTTGTTAAGTGAGTTTTGTCCCATTTTATGACTTTTCTTGTTACATTTATTAAGTGAATCACTGCAGTTGTTAAATGAAGAACAAGTTTGTTAAGTGAATCTGGTTTCCCCATTGATTTTGCTTGTCAGAAGGTTGCAAAACAGATCACAATGACTCCAGGACATTGCAACTGTCATAAATGTGAGTCGTTGTCAAGCATCCAAATGTAAATCACATGACCATGGGGATACTGCAACAGTCATGAGTGTGAAAAATGGTCATGTCACTTTTTTCAACGTTGTAACTTTGAACAGTCACTAAATGAACTGCTGTAAGTCAAGGACTACCTGTAATATTAGTAATAAACTCAGTGACAATTCCCATTGCTATACTAAAAGGAGAGTATTCGTTCTCAGGGCTAGAGGGATTAGGGTTAAGGTTACAGTTATGGCTAGTTCCCCACTTGTGTTCTGTTCCGTGTTCCTTCCTTCAGCTAAATATTTTACCCCTGAGTTTAAGATGGAAAAGAAAGCAAACGGATTTATGCTACTGCTTTCTAAAATACATAAAAAGATCTTACATAATAAATTATTTCTAGGAAAAAAAGTAGGGCTTTCTTGATGATAACTATAGTCTGATAAATGAAATACTATTGAGCCAGAGTTTATGATTTCTTTAGAACACCCTCTCCTTACTCAAATATTCATGATGAGGACTGGGATTTTAATGGCGATGGTCCTAAAATTTATTTCATACTTTCTGTGTCAGAAAGAATGCTTCAAGTCAAACAGTAATATTTATGTTTGCCAAGTCATCTCACAAATAATTTTGAGGGGTATCTGAAATATAAACACCAGAGTTATTTTTCTGTGATTCCAAAGAACAAAATGTTGCCTTGGGGAGAAATGTGGAACGAGGAGAAAATACAAATAGTCCTCAACTTACAATCACAACTGGGACTGGAATTTCCCTGATAAGTCGTTGTGGTCATAAGTCAAGCTGGACTCGATTTTATGACAATTTTTATGATGGTTCTTAAGTAAATCACAACATTAAGTGAATCATGCAGTTGTTAAGCAAATCCAGTTCTCCAATAGGCGATTTGCACCGGAAATTGGTAAAAAAAGATTGTAAATGGTGATCACATGATGTCAGGACCCTGCAACCAATTGTAAATGTGAACTGGTTGTCAAGTGCTCAAAATACAGTCGTGTGACTGCAGGGGTAGTATGATAGTCGTAAATGCGAGTTCAGGCCTTAGGTCACTTTTTCCCAGCTATAGTAACTTTGAACCATTGTTAAAATGAATGGTTGTAAGTTGAGGATTACCTGTAATGGCTTTTGCCAAATAGTAAATTAAATATGATAGCAAGGAGAATGCCGAATGATGGATGTATGGCTGTATAAAGTCAAGAAATATAACTTCTGAATTAAAGTAAAAACAGGCAGAGCTGAATGTGTAGCAAAGGCATAGGGCAGAGGTAGGGAACGATTACCCCTTTATGACTTGTGGACTTCAACTCCCAGAATTCCTCAGCTAACATGGCTGATTCAGGAATTCTGGGATTTAAAGTCCACAAGTCCTAAAAGGGCCGACCCCCCCCCCCCCCAACACACACACACACACACACACACTGGGCATAGGGAAAGAAGAGAGATTGTGAAGTCTTAGATGGAAACAAGACTATCACAACTTCCATGTTTATGCCCAGGATACCAATGGACAGGTCAAAGAGCTAGAAGTGAATTGCATAAAGTCAGAGGCAGCAGAGAAGCCGAAGGCCTTTATCCACTGGGTGTCAGATCCTCTTGTGTGTGAGGTCCGCCAGTATGAACAGCTGTGAGTATTACGGTAGAGAATTGTTAAATTGTTCTTATTTGTGGGGGACGGGGGAACATCATATTAAAATCAGCCTCTTCCTTGCGATGTGGAAATTCTACGTTAATTTTGCCCTTGAAGATTCTAATGACACAGGAGCCGAGGTGGTATTCAGCAGGTTCTGACCAGTTCTGGAAAACAGGTAGCGGAAATTTTGAGTAGTTTGGAGAACTGGCAGATCCCACCTCTTGACTGGCCCCGCCCCCATCTATTCTCTGCCTCCGAGTCCCAGCTGATTGGTTGGGTCTTCTTTGGTTGCCCTGCACAGGAGAACGGAGCTGGAAAGCAGGTTAACGGGGTGGGATGGGAATGGGGATTTTGCAGTATCCTTCCCCTGCCATGCCCACCAAGCTACACCCCCAAGCCACGCCACGCCCACAGAACCAGTTGAATCCCACCACTGCACAGGAGTTAACTTTTCTGTGTCTCAAGTCAAGGCTTTCTCTTTCCCAAATTAAGTACATATATTCTCCAGTTGTTCCTCAGAAGCTTAGGACAGTAACATGAAGTCACTTAGAAGCCTCTTGTCTTTTTTGTTTTTTATTTATTTGTATATTGCCTTTATTATTTGTATAAATAAGGTGGCAAATATATCCAACACACTTTCCTCCTCCTATTTTCCCCACAACAGCAACTCTATGAGGTGGGTTGGACTGAGAAAGAGTGACTAGCCCAAAGTCACCTAGTTGGCTTTCAGGGCTAAAGTGAGACTTGTAAACTCACAATATTTTGGTTTCTAACCTGATGCCTTCACCATTAAACTGGCTCTCTTTTTCTAATTCCATACGAATAGTGACCTAACTTTTTGACTTACAGTTTCCTGCATAAGAATCCTGAAGACTCCACAGAAGTGCCAGGAGGGTTCCTGAGTGACATCAATCCTGTGAGTTCTGGGCCAAGAACAATCTTAACATATAGGATGAGAGTGGCCAGATAAAGATAAAGCTAGACTGCTGTTCCTCAGTGTGAAAAAGATAGTAAGCTGCAATTAAGGAAGTATGTTTTTTGTCATTCAAAAAAGTGAAACATTGCAACAATTAAAAAACAAAGGATTCTATGTTTATTCATAAACAAGATTCAAGTATAAAAGTAGAGACAAACAGTTGATAAAAAAAAACAATATTCAAGAAAATTCTGGAGAATGCAGGCTCCAATCAGAAGAGAAGAAAATTTCAATTCAAATCTTATTGGGTACCAGCAACCGTTCTAGGAATATACAGTAGAGTTTGGAAGTAAGTATGAATTGGAGTGTGCTAATCAAAAGGAGTCTGCTTACTCCTACACCCAGCCTAATTTCTTGAGAAGTCAGACACATCAATACTAGTGAAGACATACCAGAAAGTTAATATTGAAGAGTTAAGACTTTAAAGAAGCTATGGATTTTAACCTGTTGGGGTGAAGAGCTTTAAGCAAATCTGTCAGTGAAGAAAAAAATTATTTTAACTTTTTTCTTCCTTTTTCCTTCCACTCCAGGATTCCCTTCATGTGATTGAAGAGGCTCTGGTAGATCGATCTGTATATGGAGCTGAGCCGTTCACAAAATTCCAATTTGAGCGGCTGGGGTACTTTTCATTAGATCCCGACAGCACAAATGCAAAGGTGGGTTCCATGAAGTTGCAAGAGCTGGGGGAGACTTTCTTTTGTAAAGCAGAGGTTGGCAACTCTTCCGTGCAGAAGTTAGAAACCATGCTGCCACTGCCATTTTTGCCTGAGCTTAATGGCTCGCTCCCACCAGTACCAGGCAGGGGATTTGTTCCACCCTTGCCGAGGCAGCCAGTGAAGCCACCGCTCCCTCATTCTTGTGGGTCAGATTATAGCACATTTCTTTTTGGGACCATGGGCCAGATTGTTATGAGTTATAGGCCACTTTTGGCCCATGGACTATAAGTTGTTACAAAGTTTTAGGAGCAGGAAGGAAGGCTCATTCTCTAAAATTCACATGGAGATGGAGGATACTGATGTCCTTTGTTTCTTCTACAGCTGGTGTTCAATCGGACAGTGACCTTGAAGGAGGATCCAGGGAAAGCATGATGGTGTTTCCCTAACAATTTCTCAATGTAGACAAAATTGCTCGGAAGTTATTTCTCCCACTTTTTCTGGAGGGGGAGGGGGGCATACAGCCCAAGCACAGTTTTCTACTATAATGCTGCTGTTGCCTTAATGCATATCCTGAATACACAATTGATTGCACCAATAATCATCACAATAAAAATGAGCTTGGAGAAATTCTGTGTTGATGGTGATGGGAGATTGTGGGTACAATGGGACAGCAGTCAAGGTTATCCAGGCCTCCCTTGATGTTCCCCTTTGCCTGGTCAACTTTCACATGGCGGAAATCAAAAAAGAGCATTTACACTACAGGTGTCTGGCAAAAATGGAAATTGTTCTTACCTTCAGGAAAGAAGGAAACACCCACCTCTTGCAAAGTCACCAGCCAGTATTAACACTGAATTTGATTAAGCCCATTCTCACATTTTCTACAATATATTTACATGTTTTTTTTAATTAAAAGATAGGTTTTCATATAGTATGATGAGATATCTTAGTCTCTTTCTTTCGATACTCTGTCCACTTTCTCACCATACAGGATCAGCTTCTTAAATTCAAGAATTAGAAACTCTGGCAATTTTGGAAATTAAATTGGGGGGGGGGGAATCTACTTTCTAAAAGAATCTTTAGAATCAGCAATGAACAGCAACCATTCATCCATTTCCAAGTTTTTAATATATGATAGCATAGGATGGACTAGAACAGAATTGGAAGGGGCCTTGGAGATCTTCTAGTCCAACCCCCTGGCCAGGCAGGAGGAAACCTCTTACCGCTTCAGACAAATGGTTGTCCAATCTTTTAAAAATTACCAGTGTTTGGAGCATTCACAACTTTTTGAGAATAGAATTAGAATAGAGAAGAGAAGAGAAGAGAAGAGAAGAGAAGAGAAGAGAAGAGAAGAGAAGAGAAGAGAAGAGAAGAGAAGAGAAGAGAAGAGAAGAGAAGAGAAGAGGAAGAGGAAGAGGAAGAGAAGAGAAGAGAAGAGAAGAGAAGAGAAGAGAAGAGAAGAGAAGAGACCAAGTGTGATTGGACACACAAGGAATTTGTCTTGGTGCAGATGCTCTCAGTGTACATGAAAGGAAAGATACATTTATTGAGAGTCCAAGAATCAAGGCACAACACTTAATAGTCAACTGATTAATTGTTCTGTCAGTACATTTCTCCTTAGTTCTAGGTTGCTTCTCCGCTTCCTCCTAGGGAAGCTAGATTCACTTAACAACCGGGTTACCAACTTATCCACTGATTCATTTAACAACTGAGGCAAGGTCGTAAACCTGTATGTTCTTCTAGTTCAGTTGACAGTGACCACAATATTATGCTCCCCCCCCCCCCCTGAAAAAAAGCACTTGATACAATGAAAAGATTCCGGTATGTTTGTAGTTCACATTTAGGATTGTTGCAGCATTTCCCACAGTCAAGTGATCAAACTTTGGATGCTCGGCAACTGACCTGTATTTACAATGGTGGCAGTGTCCTGGGCTCCCAAAATCGTTATCTGGAACCTTCCTAGGGTGCTTCTGAGAAGCAGAGTCAATTGGGAGGGGGGTCAGATTCATTTCACGACATGATTCAGTTAATAACTAGTGATTTTCTTAACAGCTGTGGAGAAAGGTCATAAAATGGGGCATGGCTCACTTAACACCTGTCTTGCTAAGCAAAGAAAATTTTGGGTTCAACTGTCATAATTCAAGATTTACCTGTATTATCAGCTTACTGATAATACTTATCCCTGAACTCATGGATAACATTCTCAATAGCCACATGGCCTCACATAGATGGTTAAAGAGAAGTGACCCTATCCTCTCCCTCTTCTGTCAACACTGATCTGAACCATCTGCACAGAAAGGAGGATCACGGCCACAACAGTGTGCCTGCCCACCCCACGTCTATACCCTGCGGCCAATCCAAAAGGATACCCCAATCAGTGACGGAAACCATCAAAGCATCTGGGAGGACCAGAGCAATTGCACCACCCCCTTCCTGGCTTTTAACAAAAGATTGTTGACAAGTACAGCCTGTTTTTGTTTTTTTGTTTTTTTACCTCAATCAAATATATTGTTAAAAAAACAAACCACAACCAACAAACCTGGCAGTTTCCTCTAGTGTAAAAATAGGGGGGGAGGGGGGGGAGAAGGGGAATTCTCAACGACCGTAGCTACTACCGAGAGGAGCCAAAAGACTGGCTGCTGTGCGCATCCTATAAACAAAGCCAGGATCCCCAAGGGGCCAAGCAAGATCAGGAAACCTGCGCCCAAGCTCATGAAATGAGGACGGTGGGAAGGAAGGGGCGAGTGTGGTCCTGCAGGGGCAAAACAAAAGCACCTGCAACCAACGCGCAACGCGCAAGCAGCGGTCGGCCGATGTGTCCGGGCGCCCCAAATTTCGCTCTCCTTTCCTTTCGGGCTTCCTTTTGTGTCTTCAAGCGGGCGCGATCAGGTGCGCGGCTCCCCCTCCCCCCCCCCTCCCCCCGGGGAAACACCCAGCGACCTTTTCCTCCGACAGAGAAGGGTGGAAGTGGGGTGGGGGGGGGGAAAGGAGCGACAACACCCGGCGGCCTATCCGCACGTCTTGGGCCGCTGCTCTTGCAGGCTGGATCGCCGCCAGGGTCTGTCCTTCCGCCGCTAACCTTTCCCCTTTCGTGAAGCGGCGGGGCCCGGAGTTGAACTTGCTCTTCTGCTCTCCTCTCCGGGTCTTCCCCTCCTCTTCTCCCAGGGACGCTTCAGCTCGGGCCGCTGCACCTTTAACGCCTTGCACATTTTCTGCTGTGTACAAACACCAAAGTCTAGACGGAAAGTTAGCAACTCTGGGCCCTATTTAAGGTGGACTGGAGAGGGTTGGTAGCCAGCAGGATGGAAGTGCCCGGCTGTCTTGGCACCTCCAAAGGGTACTGGCTGAAGTAGGCACGGGATCCCTGGCAAAAAATCTTACTCCGGCTCCGGTGGTGCGGTGCTCAGAGGACTGAAGTGGAGTCTTTGGGGAGTGCCACCTCTGAAGCATCACCTGTTAAAGATGGCATGGGCCACCTTAAGGAGCAGTTGTTGGTGCTGTGAAGTGGGAGGTTGTTAGTGAGCACATGGGGATTTTAAAGCAGCCTGGGGTTGCCTTTAGCTAGGCTGGTCTCTTGGGGGCAAGAGAGGTGGGACCCCTCCCTTGACCGTTTTGCTCAGGAGCAAAATGTTGTTGTATACAATGAACATCTGCTGCCAAAGGGCAAATGCATAGCTGGCATACCTCCGCTTTTGTCCTGAAGAAATCTGGTGGGTCAGGATCGTGAAATATCGAAGAATTCCTGCCATGCCAGAGATATCAGCCAGCATCATCTCCCACAGTGTCTGAATGTGTGTTGCAGAGCAGGGACCCATTCTTTTTTTAAAAAGTACTTTGTCTTTAAGAGTAGAATCTGCAGTATGCGTATAACTTTATTGTGTCTTCTCCTAACAGCACTGAGAGGATATTCATAGCGAAATAAGGGGAAAGAGCTGAATGAATGCAACACTCATGAAAAGTAATTTTGAGGATTTGCATCCCTCCAAAATACCTTAAAATCCCAATAAAAAAGGGGGAGTTTGCATTCACTGGCTAAACAATTTTTGTTTTTAACTTGAAAGGCCACCCTTTGGTCAGGTATATTAATTTCTCAGTGCCGATATTAGATCTCTTTTTTGTGGTCAATCACTGGATTTTGCTTTGGGAAGACACTTCCAGAAAGACAGCTGTGCTGCAATTATGTATCTGAACTGCTTCAGCTTTTGGAATAAGAGATACACTACTTCTTAAAAAGGTTGTGTTCCTGCATTTGACAGCTTGAGTTTTTTGGGATTACTAATGATTTTATTTTCTGCAGAATATGGTCTGCAAAAAAATTCTGTATTTCTGCAGAATACAGGGCCTGCCTGTTTCCAACAGTTGGTTGAAAGCTCTCTACAAAACCCCCCATTGCTGCCCAAATTTCTCAGATAAAAAAAATGTTACGATTTAGTAGTACAAATGGCTCTATTAGGCTCACATGGGAAATACCCTGAGGTAAGTTTGCTGAGGGGAAGTTTTTCTCTGCAAGAAAAAAAGGAGAGGAAACGTTTAGAAATTCTGTGCTAATTTCTCCTTTATGATGTAGAATTTATTTTGCTACTTTGCAAATTTCCCCATTCCCCTATATTAAATAAGGCTTTTAGAAATGGTACTTTGCTAAGACTGTAATCCTACCTACCCTCTTTACAGATGTTTTGTCAATTGTATTTTGTATTTAGCATGTATCCTACATCTGGATGTTTTTTATTTGCATGCATTTCAAATGAGCAAGCAGACTTCCTCTAATTGCTACTATTGGAAAAAGTGAACATTTCAAATTGTATGTAAACAAAGATGAACACACTTTTAACCTATTATTTGATATATTTTGTTGAGCCTGAGTATAGGTACCCTTTAATTTATGAGTCAGTTGTAATGTGGCCTAGTGAGATAGCTCTTCTAAGATGCTTCTATATGTTGCTCCAATTATAGTAATAATTAATGGATCGTTTCTCAAACATGAGAAATTTATTTCTAAACCTGTTCCTTTTTTTGTCTACCAGAAAGTTTTGGCTCCCTGTCCCAGTGAGTTTCATGCACCTATCAATGATGTCAATTTATTCTGGCTGTCTCACTTTTTTCTTCTTGATAAATGGGTTAGGCCCAACAGTTACCCCTGTGAATTTAGGTACCCACATCAAAAGATATCACATTAATTGATTATGTCTGAAGCAAACACAAACCTTTGGGTTAGATTTTAGCACTAGTAGAAAAAAAAAAAGGAATAAGAACTTTTGACAAAATGTAATTTTTTTTAAATAGAATTCTTTGAACTGTAGAATATTATTTTCTTAATGCTGCTGAAATCCATTATCTTCAGTATAATGCTTCAAAACAGATCCAACTTGAGTGAAAATTGCTGATTGGAAGGAAATTTGTCAGAGTGGAAACAGTAGACTAATTCCTTCAGATTCCTTCACTCCAAATTGGAATTCCTTTTAAGAGGGCAGTAAGAAAGCATAACTGCTCTGCCATTGCATTATAAATATTAACATGCATATAGTATGTTGCTCATAGATTACAAATTGCGGAGCTTTTCTTGGATGGCAAATGAGTAGAAAGTTTAAGTATCAAGTACCACGCAAATAAAATGTATGAGCTCTGTTAGCCTTTAGTAGAGGCGTTAGAACTTAACCCCAGAAATTGTAGGTTGCTAGAACAGGATGCAGAGACTGAGCACTCTTTCATAAGAAATAAATCCAATTCCATGATTACTGCAGTGTATAGCGTTTATAGCCCCTCAGTAGAACAATTCTTTCTAGGATTCTTCTAATCACCCGACTTTAAACATATTACAGAACTTTTATTATTAATTTCCATTGTGGCAAGTATGTATTTTGAGAGCGTTTTGCAGAAACTTTCTGCAAAATTCTTAGTATTACAATTTGATGTTCCATTGACTGGAAAAAGCAAAAAACTCAAAAGCGTGATCTATCCCCAATTTAGTTCCCAGGGCGCTTTATATTTATATTTATCTTTACCGACAGAGGCTGTTGTCCCTTATAATACGGGTGGGGTTTTTTGTGCGAGAAGTAGTATTTTATTTTTAGAAGCGTTCACAACGTATGCAAGAAAATGTTGTAATATATAATCACTGGGCGAAGAGGACACCTGTCTAGGGCAGAATGGAATGACCCCATTGAGAAGTAAAATCGTCGCAAAACCAGGGCTTACGAGGACGGAGTAGGAAGCGAGAGGAACCAATAACCCTAACGAGAGAGGGACTACAATCACCTTCCCGCGAGCTCTTTTTTTGTTCTTCAAACTTACTCCCACCGCTCCTTGTTGCGCGTCCCACAAACTTCCCCCCACACCCCTCCGCAGGCGCTCGTCCACTTTAAGGCAAGGGCCGTAGGTATGTAGGTCTCGCGCGGCTTGGAAGGCGGTGCTGTCGCGAGCTTCAAGGCGGGCGCTGATTGGTTGCGGCGGGTTGAATGTAAGATGGCGCCCAGGGATCTGTAAGGGGAGAAAAGACGCGGGGCCTGAGGTGGTGACGGCGCGAGGCGACAAGAGGGGCCGGGGTGAGGCGGAGCTGAACTCAGTTGCGGGGGATGCCGAGCGTTCTTTAAACGGGAGTGTGAGGCGCGGAATTCCGGAGGGAGGCGCAACATTTGGTTTGGTGAAGTGTGTATATGTGTGTGTGTGGGGGGGGGGGGGGAGGACGGCGACGGGAGGAGGAGGTGGTGGAGGCGGTAGCGGCATAGAAGTGGCGGGGAGGGGGAGCGGGCAGGG